>JASDQU010689036.1:24123-39793 GCA_032191745.1 Picea mariana
CTATCCTTCTCATGCATCAAACCCCAACTCAATCCTCCAAGAACTCCTCCTCTCCCAAGCAAAAGTCTCTCATGAAGAATGCGCCCCTCCTTAGCTCATTTGCCCTCTTTAGGCACCAAAAGTCCAACCTAAGATCCAAGGGATGAGATCATCCCTAATCTAAGGTTGAGATCACCCCAAATAAATGTGACCTCATAACCCACTTTTGGGTTAAATGCCTAAGTCACTTTATGTCCCCTCAAAATCACCAAAAGTGTGATTTAATGTTCACTTTACCAAAAAGTGACATTTTGCACTTTAACCAAAGTCAAGTACAAAATAGAACATAAAGTACATAGGACAAAGAGCCAAATGTCTTTCCCACATGTGCTAAGAAGGGATAACACATGGGGAACACCTCCCAAGGTACACAAATCAACATTTACCTTGGTCTTCTTGACCTAGATATTGATATGGAAGAGTTTTGTCATTTCCTTCTCTTCCTTGTGATGGAAGTTACTCAAATTCACCTCCTTTTGCATTGAAGTGTAGGCAATCTTCTCATCCACATCCGAGCTGCTCTCTACCTAATTGCTTGAATCCGTGGCTAGAAGGTTCTTCTTTGTGGCATCCTTCTTACGGTTCTTAGGGTTCAGCTCTGGATGTAGTTTCCAACACTTTTCTTCATTGTGACCATTGATATTGCAATGGTTATAGTGGTTACTTGGATGCTTGCATTGATGTGTAGTGGTCGTTGTCTTCTTGGCTTTCCCTTTCCACTACTTCTTTCCCTCCTTGGAAGCATCGTGGTGCTCTTTCTATTTGGAACCACTTGGCTGCCCTTTTTTGTGGCCTATATTTTCTAGATATTGTGCTTGCACACAGGCCTCATCAACTGTTTTGGGATTGAAGAGCATCACTTTCTTTCGCAAATCACTGTGTAGACCCTCCAAATACTTGAGGAGTACATGTGGGTTCTTGGGAGAGATATCTAGCATGATAGTCATCTTATTGAATTCAATTGTGTACTCTTGCACACTCTGCCCCTGCATTTTCCTAAAATAATGCCAATGGATTCATTGGTCCTCCACATACCCAATAGGGTAGAATTGGGACTAAATGAGGGTTTTGAAATCCTCCACTTAGGTACTGGTAGATCACCCTCTAGACTAAGTGTCTCCATGTGGCTTTCCCACCAGGTTAATGCATGGCCCTCTAATTTCTGTCGGGAAACCAAAATCTTTTTCTCATCTATATTGTCAACACTGAAATAGGCCTCTAATTGTTGCAGTCAATAATTCAACTTTAATGCATTGATCTCACCTTGGTATGGCCTGATATCCACTTTTTCTTTCATTTTAAATAAACATTGTGAAGGGGTAATGGCACTGAAACTTGGCTGCTCTTTCTCAGGCTCTTTCCTCAACTCCTTTTCTAGGCCTTCATTATCTCCTGGTTTCCTCTCTGATCCAATCTCCGAGTTAGATCCTTCAACCTTCCCGAATGGTCCTAGCTTGCTTGCTAGAGCTACCATATTGCAAGCGATGTCAGCAACTTGCTCTTCTAGCCTCACAAATCTCTCTTTTGCTGGATCTTGAGGGTTGTTGTGAACAAGTTCGTCCGCCATGGCTGGGGTTTTGCAACTTCCTTCTTAAGACAATTCCTAGATCTTGCAACTTTCCACAAATTCCCCAAAGAAACCTCGCTTTGATACCAATATGATCTGTGAATTGCCATGGATATCCACTGGAACAATTCATCACAACATATTTTATAATATTCTGAAATCTTAGACTATGCAAATTATTTTTCCTTAGAACCTAGATCAATTAATTACTAGCTTTGCTTGAATTTATGAAATAACTGAAATACGAAAGTGAAATAAATGAGCAAAAGAACACACCATCCACATACAAAAGAACAAAACAATATCCTAGAAACCCAAACGGGAGAAAACCGAACTAGAACGTGAGACCCATGCTCTGTTCTCTTTTCTTCAGTTATCAAAATGCAAATTCAAAGAATGAGGAACTCACTATGGAGTTTCCTTTGACATCATTGTGGCCTGGATGGATGCTACATAATCTTTTCCTCCTTTGTTATGCTCTCAAAATATCATTCCTAGAGATTCTGCTCAACTATGGAACAAAAACAATGCTCAAGAATGGAATCCCTTCTCCTTCTAGCAGCCCAGTATTTAACATAGCCTAATAGCCATCTAGGGTTAGGGTTTTGTGCATCCTCCACCCTCCATTAGTGATCAAGTTTGGACCTTATAGGATTCTCTTGAAAGTCCACATGTGGCTATCCCCATATGTGTTAGTAATGGGGGCTGATGTGGCATCCACTCGTACCATGGTGGTCAACAAGGTAGGTCAACTTGCAGGAGGCATAACTTTCAGATACGAGCTTCGATTGAGGTGATTTTCGCACCTTTGGAAAGGTGTCGATGTGTAGATCAATGTTGAGGGTGTGGGCACAAGTTTCGGACGTTGTAGCCCAACAAAACCTCATTTGATGCCTCAAAATGGCTCTAGAAGGTTCTAAACCCCAATTTTCCAAACTTGGACCTGCCACTAAAATGGCCCTGCAAGCCGATTCCTCCAATGTTTTCACCTATAAAGTATCAATATAGATGAAAATTATATGATGATTCAATCCAGATCATCCCCCCACCTCCTATCACTTATTTTCTCAGAGAGACATTAAATGAGTTATCTGGACTTTGAGAACTAGCAAAGTAGTAAACAAGGAAGGTTTTCATGTTGAATTTTTGCAAGCATGGTATTAATTTTCTCGCATTCTATATTGTTGATCTCTTTAATAATGTATTTTTTTTGGGCTTCCCCTTTTTGTGGTCACAACATATCATCCACGCCATTTTTTGGACTTAGGGAACTGTCAAAGTAGTAGAGAAGGAAGGTTTTCATGATGAATTTTGCAAGCATGGTATTGATTCTCTTGCATTCTATGTATTTTTCTTGGGCTTCCCCTCTTTGTGGTCACAACATATCATCCACCCCATTTTTAAACTAGGAAACAACTCTGGTCCAAATAACTATAGGATTGTTATGATTGGGCACACCTTTGCCAAGCTCTATGCTATGATTTTGAACATGTGGATTTCAAAACGCTTAGAGACAAATAAAATTATAGATAAAGGGAAAGCATGTTTTGGAAGTTACTAACACGCAATTGATCACATCTTTATAGCCCATGCTATTATTGAGGAGGCTAGACAATGCTCATCCAAATTCTTTTGTTGCTTTGTGGATTTATGTAAATTGGAAGGATTTTGATTTTGTTTTGAGAGAATCATTGTTCCAGAGATTATGTGATAGTGGCATCTCCAAGTCCCTCGTTGTTGCAATAATGAGGCTCTATGAGACTATTATAGGTCATCTTTTTACATCCCATGAAATTTTTGATTTCTTTGGGTGTACCGTTGGGATCAATGATCCGAGATATTTTCATCGAGTGACTTATAAAGAATTGCATTAAATGAGCATAAATTAAAGTGCACCATTAAAGAAGGAAAAACTCAAAAATGAAGAGACATAAGCATCAAATTTTAACACAAAAACTTGATAATGGAGTTCCTCCCTGGTGGACTACGTCTTCGGGTTTTGCTCTCAAATGGGTAGGCTCTTTCATTAACTCAACAAAAGAATTTGGAAAAATACATAAGTATAACTCATTCTGAAATCAAGCTGCAGAAATAATGCTCAGATCAGAAAACAGATAGCACCACTGAATTTGTGGCGTCGAGTTACCCAAAAATGATTGTCTCCATGTTACACATTATTTTCGTCATCCCTGTGATCGTTAATGATGTAAACCTATCTGTTGCCTTCAGAGGGGTTAGTGGCCTGAGTTCCTATAGAGAGAAGGGAGAAGAACTTTTCCTGAGGAAGGAAGTTGCATTTTCCTATGTAAAAACCTTATAAAAAAGGAAGTTCGCAGGTTGCTATATAGGCAGGGTGCGAGAATGACCCATTCTCGCAGGTTGCACTATAGCCAGGGTGCGAGGTGTTCGCAGGTTGCTCTATAGCTAGGGTGCGAGAATTCCAGCACGTGGGAAAAATGAGCGTTTTCTCGAATCTTCTAGAAGGAGAAGCTTCTATGGTGAGGTGGCATCCGAATGGTTTGGATCTTACTCACTTTTATGATTTAGTGGGATCATCCTAACCTCCTCACCTTATCCTCTTTGACTTATAAAAGGAGAGGAGTTCTCATGGAGAAAGTTAGTTTTTGTTAGCTTGGGTTAGCTTTGTTGGTTCATGAGCTTGTTCTTGATTGGCTTGGAGTTATCAGCTTGGTTGGAGTGGCTTTGAGATTTTCTTTGTCAAGATAGATTGTGAGTAGCTATCAGATCTATGGTCTTAGAATCCTTGGAGCAAGAAGTGTGTGGGGAACGAAGGACAGTTGGAAGGGACCTTATGACATCAAGGTAACGGTTGTAATCTCTCTTTCACATTTAATATGATACAGTAATATGATTTTTTTCCATAAAACTAATTCTATTTTATTGTATATCTCCTTGATCATATACATAGATTCACTATTGAATATATTGTGCTTTCTTTACTCCTCTTGGTTTGTACTGTTTTGGTCTTAACTGTACGAGAGCATTGGAGTGAAGCGGAAGCAACAAAGACCAACGGAAGCGATTATAAGGTATGCAACTTGTTCTTGCCTCTAGGTTCATTCAATGGTTAGAATCTAGGGAAAGAGTATTATTCTGTCTTGTTTTGTTCTAGATCCAGGTGGATCTAGGGAGATCGGTTTGTGTCCACACTTACGGATTTATCCAATAACACTCCACACCTCGATCCGACTCTGGCACTCCGAGGGCCAAGAAGAAATTCGTCTCGATTTTTGTGCCCTCTCTACAACCTACATTAATGACTAGACTGCAAAGATTTTCGTGCCCAAGCGGTCGTACCGTACGCGCACCTCCTCCCCTGGGCTGGGCGGACTTAACACTTAAATGATTTTTGCGGCGTTGGTTACAATGTAAGGTCTGTGGCCTGTTGGTTTGGGCAGAAGTATTAAGGCGTATATGGGGGAGGAGGTCCCGAGGTCAAACCCGCGGGCCTCCCCCTTTTGGGTTTTATGTTGTTGCAATATATAAATATAACATATGGTTTGTTCGCTAAGTTTAACGCTGGCGCTAATCCATATCCCAACGGTTAACTGTGGCCAAGTTTGGCGTGGTCCGCCAAACTTGGCGGACCCACCAAACTTAATATTTTTTTTAGATTTTTCTCACGGACTGTCATTGAGCATTTCCCGCCTGCCACGTGGCAGCCTCTGATTGGACCACGTGGCGGCCTCTCATTGGGCCATGTTGTCCCCTGCCAAGTCATCATGCCACATCAGCGTACGAACCGTATAGACTGCCACGTGGCACGATCTAATTGGTCCACAGATCGGCCCGAAAACACCAAAACTAGGTGACACATGGCAGCCTCTGGTGCTTCCACATCACCATGCTGACGTCATGTTAACACATGTCACCTTCCTTCTCCTGCCACGTGTGTTGTACGAATTCTGACATCATCCATACGAATGTTGACTCATCCCTTGCTGACTGGGCTAGGTTGACCAAACTTTGACCGTGAATATCTTTCAATCCGTAACTTCGTTTGATGAGTCGTTTGCGTCGTTAGAAAGCTTACGACGCGCTCTTCGTGATCATGTCATTTTCACTGAGTTTTGAGAACTTTGAATTTTTTCCCTTTCTTTGTCTGCTGAAGCCATTTTGAGCATTCTGAGTTGCCTCTGTGAGCTCTGAGTTGTTCTTAGCCTTCTCTGGATCCTTTTTGGATCAATCAAATAGGAGTGGCCTCCTCCCAATGACTTATATGGGATCTATATTGATGAGATAGAGCCACACATGAGGGAGCACACACATGGTGACAATGGCTTCCTTTTACACTATGTTTTGATTGCAATATTTTTGTTTGTAGATGACATGGTCCTTTTGGCTTCCTTTCTTGAGGGCTTACAAAGGTAGCTTAATTTCCTTGCTAGTTTTGTGATTATAGATAGATGGTAGTGAACCTTAGAAAAACTAATGTTATGATTCTAAGAATGCTTTGTTAGACTTCCACTCTTCTTTAGAGGGGGCAAGTTGGAGATCATTGCAACTTATAATACTTGGGGATTCAATTCACAAGTCCTAGCTTCAACTCATGGCTCACTTCCCAACCTCGACTCAGTGAGGGTTATGGGTCTTTATTTGTGCTTGGGTACCAATGTTTCCATATGAACTTTAAAGACATTTCATCAAATATGCACGTCTTTGACACAATCATCAATGATCAAACTTACTGTACTTTATAGTGTTAAGGTTTGGGGTCCTAGTCTATACTTTATAGAGATCCACGTAAACAAACTATCCCATAGGCCATTGTCCAAGTTGAGTTTATTGTCAACCCCTTTCACCTTAAGAGAATTTTTAGGCTTGTCTTATTTATTCATAGGTTACACACCTTGGGTGATTTTTCTATAGGAAGAGAAAGATAACCCGATTTGGTTCTTTGTTCTTTAGAGTAGTTCGCCTCCATGGAATTCCCATGGTGGAGGTGGTGCTAGTTCTTGGAAGATTCTTTTCTCCTCTAGTCAATCAACATTTCTATTGAGCAATTGCCTCTTTTAGATATTCTTTGGACACCCCTAGCCACCTCCTACCTTCTAAACAGGGGATCATTAGAGAGGTCAAAGAAGACATATATGAAAAATATCTTTATGTCACTTGGATCTATCCTCCCCAAGGCTCTTGGCCCTAAGATGGCCTTCAATTATGAGCACTTTCTGCAGTTAAAGGACGACCTCATTACCCGCCCCAACTACTCTCTACGTCATTGGCTCAAGATTCCACTTGGCCAGTTGAGGGTTTTCTCTCACCAGTCGAGTTTGATCACTATATTTTGTGGTCAAAGAGGATTTTTTAGTTGTACCATCTACAAGAGATTGAGATAGAGGAGCATTTCATCTTTAGATGTCCCATATATCATGAGATAAATATCATTATCTATATTATGATTTTGGAGGGCCTCTTGTTACCTTCTTTCACTATTTTTTTTTTTTTGTAAGTAAGAGATTTTATATATAAAGAGCCTTCAAAATCCAAACCAGAGTTACAGAAGCTTGAAAACAACCGTATTGTAGTTACCAAACTGCCCCAAAAAGGGGAAACCAGTTCAGCCAACCGGCTAAGTCTAGCAATTTTACAGTCTAACAGTCTTAGAAAAACAAAGCTAAACTGACTGGGCTACAGATAAGAAAAGTAAACTAGAGAAAAGATCAGAACCCCAGTAGGGTCAGACACTTGGCAAAAAACCTGGCCAGGTGGCTTGGTATGCCTTGTCCCAGGGTTCCTCTTCGATGGGCGTCCCTTTCCCTTCCATTTGCATGTCAGCATCCAAGTTGCCCCCTTCCAAGTTGGCATCTGGCAAAGTGTCTGCGGATGGATTGTCCGCGTGGATGCCCATGGCTGCCGCAACCTCCATGTCCACGTGCATGGCCTACCCAAAGTCGCCACCTTCTGGTTGTTGCACCTGTTCATTCCTGCCGACGGGCTCTGCATGGGGAAGCTCTGTTGCTCCCGCGGCTTCTGGAGTGGAGTGGAAGGTCCCCTGGAAGGTGGAGAGGATCTGGAGGAGAGTCGAGGTCTTCCCATCCAGTAGCTGCAGTCGAAAATGTAGGTCCTCCAATCCTTTCCAGAGCTCAAAAACCAACCCATAGAGGATGGCCAGGCTGTCCTACAGCTGCGAGTCTGGGATGGAGTCGGTGAAAGAGTGCGGCCTGTGCTGGGCATCCCGAAGAAAGGGTGGCGCCTCCAAGGGTGGGCTAGAGGGGAAGACTGCCAGTGCAGAAATTGGCACGCTGGCTGGGGAGTTCGAAGGGACTGCGGGAAGTCCTGAGAGTGAGCCCAGCAAGCTGTCGGTGAGGACCATGCCTTCAAGTCGGGAGGCAGGCGAGGTGGAGGTGGTGAGAGGTTCCAGCTCGGGCTTCGAGGAGTGCGAGGAGTGCGTAGAATGGGAAGGGTGCGAAGAAGGTCAGCCAAGGGGAGAATCAGGTACTCGAGGCTGAGGAGGATGCCATGGAGAGCCTCTCCTTGGCCTCCCTCTTTGCCGCGACATTCTGACCTCGCAGGGAAGGCAAAGCTGAGAGGAGAGTTCCGGATGGACGTAGAGAGCTTGGAGTAGCCCGATGGCGGTGAGCACCAAGGAGGAGGGAAACCAGAGTAAGCCATGTCTGGGCGTCTGAGGGAAATGAAGGTCGGGATGCATGCGGAGGTTAATGGCACCTTCAATTAGAGAATCCATGGAGGAGACAGCAATGGGAGTCGGACGCACCAGCGTCAATGGTGCAACAGATGTCGTATAGGCGTTTAAATGCATGGAGTAGGCGGTGGAGCTTGGCACGAGCCCAGCACATGGCCCCTGCCGCGCTAGCCTGTGCGCTCCTCCTCATCCCGCCATGTGGCCCGCACCAACACCCCATCCGGGGGACCTTCTTTCACTATTTTGATTAGAAGTGTTTCACCCTTTAAATATGCGAGGTAGGACTTAAGAGATTTATCTAGATCCAATTAGAATCTAGTAAACTAGGTCCCCAAATATCAAAACTATATAAAACTATGGGCCAGATAAGGGTGGCCATGAGAGACATCTTGGGCAATATGTTCTAAAAATGGTTCTAGAAACACTGCCTCTCAAGAAGAGAAAAGGATCCATAGCCATTGCTGACTCGGGGTTGAAGTGCATGCTATAGACTAAAGCGAGGTCCTGTGAATTGTACCCCCAAATAGGTATAAGTGTTGGTGATCTCAATCTCCTTTCCCATGAAAAAGAAATGGTGATCAAAGAGGGTCTTATTCGATCCATTGAAAATCGTGATCTTGGTTTTAAGTAGGTTGATCATCAACTGACGAAGGTCACAAAGAAAGGCAGGGGCATCTAACTTCCTTTGCAACCTCTCAGCAGATGAGGCTAAAATAATCACATTGTTAGCAAAATACTGGATATATATCAGGGTCTGGTGGAGAAGGTACCCATCTCCATCCTGGATGTGCTCATGCAGGAAAGGCTCCAACTCGTCGATGTAGATCCCAAAAAATGTGGGGGACAAGGGGCATCCCTGTTTGACCCCAATGATACTCCTGATAAAACCTAGTGCCCCATGGGTTGTGCGGAGATGACCAAGGAACGACTCATATAGGTGCATGATGGCGGTTAGGAAAGTCTCTAAGATATCAATTCTTCGAGTCTATGAAACAAAGCCTCCCGAGGGACAGAATCAAATGCTTTTTGAAAGTCCACAAAGACGCAGTAAACTTTCGAAGAGTGATGCCGCACCTCCTCGATGACGACCCAGAGTGTAAGGATGTGATCAATGGTCTAGTGCACAGTCGAAATTCATCCTTTCCTCTAGCTCTAAGTTGCCTCCTCTCAAGCTCCTTGGAGAGCTTCAAATGGAGGATAGTAGCATAAAATTTAGAAAACGTGTGGCCTACCATGATCATCTTGTAGTTGTTGGGATCAACACTAGAGCCCGATTTGTGGATTGGGGGAATAGTGTGGTGTGACCAAGATTGTGGAAAACCCGTCCGGACCACATGGTTGAACAAATGGCCAAGTGGTTATCCATAGTGTGAAGATCCTGCTTGAAGAGTTCTACCTAGAACCCTTCCTCATCCGCTTCTTTGTTGGCGTTCATCATCCAAACGACCTCCCAAATATCTCCAGCATCTAGAGATATCCCTGTAGCATGAATGGAGTGATGGAGTGTATTGTTCCATTGCTCATCAATCACCCTCCATATCAATAATCATTTCCCATATCTGTCATCCCCCTTGTCTTCATAATAGGCACGATGGATTCTTTGGTCCTATCCATGGCTTCATCCAAGTATTCCATTGCGGGCTTGTTTCCATCAACCAAGCGAAGAACCTTTACCAAAGGTTCACTAATGGCACACACCTCCTCCACTCTTTCCCAGTGTATTCAAACTCAGACCGAGTTGACTCAGACTCAGTCAACTCGACTGAGTCAAACCCTCATTGTACCGATTCGTCCCTCCAGATAACTCGGGTGACTGGTTCGGTACCAAATCGGTACAACTTGGCCGAGTTTGTCTAAACTCGGCCAAGTCACACCTTGGTATCCCTTATATTCAAAGATTTGATAGGTGGTTAAGCTATCTTTCCTGTTTTGTTGTACGATTTATTCTAGTGAGTGCAGATCTAATTATCATAAGATGAAAAATTAACACATAGTAGTCCCTGGTCTCTCGTTGTTTTGCTAGCCTTTTGAGTAGTCAAGGTGACCCCTAGCCCTATCATCGCCACTTCTAACAGTGTGCTACATGAATTTATTAATTTAACTAGTTTTGATGGATGCCCTCTGCCTCTAGACACTTCCATCATCCCTTTACAAGTCTATACCACATGACAGTTAGGACTGGAATCAAGGTCAGATGTAATCCATATTATAAATAACAAAGAGTTGAAGGAAAAAACAACATTGTAACACATGCAAGAGAAAACCATTTGGAGTATCGACAATGCAGCAGACCCTGTATACAACAGATATCTATGATATTATAACATAGCACAAGGTAACATTTTTGGAGCTTTAAGAACTTTACATCTCTTAAACCCCAATTACACCTATATCAGACAGAAAGGTGTAACAGACCCAATGGTCATTACGCAGAGCTAATACACATAAAAGACAAGATGTTTGAATAATCCATAAGGATCAATAAATTATATATAAATTGATATGATGAATGATATAAATCTGAAATTTCATCTGAAAATTACGATCGAAATCAGATTTATTTTGAGTCAAAGAAACATGTTTTTTGGACTCTAGAGGCCATTTAGAGCCTCATTGATTATGTATTTTGTTGCTGATATGTATTGCACTCGGTGCCATTTTGATATATTCACCCTTGGATGGTATATACATGAGTAGACTTTGCATATTTTGTCTCTAATGGTTTGGAATCTTTAAAATATATTTTTTCATTAAAATTTAAATATTTTATGTATTTTTTAGTAAAACTGAGTCATTGAAATCAGATTGGTCCGAGTCAATCTGAGTCTGAGTTGACCCTTGATCAATTTTGAGGCCGAGTCGTAGTTTTAAAACATTGCTCCTGCCTAAAAACTATCTTGGTATGACACTAGCCTAGGTATAACCTTCCTCTCTGGTTTAATACTAAATGAAAAACATGCCACTCATTTGAAAGGAACATTCTATTTGCCTCCCACATACAAATCAAGAGAGACTAAAGAGAAATGAAGCTAGTGGCAAAACATATGATTGCAGGACGCTCCAACTCCCTATTATTTGTGAGTTGTCTCATCAAGCTAAGCATAGATGCATTATTATATACAAGTTTTGTGATTCTCGTAGCCAATTCAATGATAACCTTGATATAATAAATTTTGTCCATATCCTCTAAAATCAACTCAATGCAATGGGTGACACAAGGAGTCCACAACAAGGTCGGATACCTCAACATAAGCAACATAATTAATAGTCTTACCAGTTATTATTTGGACAACATTTTGCAGACTTATTTCTTATATGAACCCATCCAACAACTCACATAATAATTGCACATATTTAACATGTGTGGATACATCCACAGATTTAATAAACATTGTCCCCCCGAGACAATTAACAAAGAAATTAAGAAGGGTCTTTCCCTTTTGATCAATTCAACTGTTTAACATCACAGTGCATCTAGTGACTTCTTTAAGCTCCTCCAATGTGCAAGTGCAATTGAGCTTTTCATTTGGAAGGATAGGCCCTCTCAACTCATCAACTCATCATGGGTAGGGGCCTTGTACCCTTGGCCAACAATAACAACATCATCAAATATAGACTGGTAAAATGGGTTGTTCACGGCAATGCTGAAAAGAATGTCACTCCATAGAAAACATCTACCCACAAGCTTGTCTACTTCTTGCTTCTGCTTATTTTTAACCATTGAACTAATAGAAGTTTGTGTTGCTAGCTATGGTTCTCAAACAAAGAAAGGTGAGGTCATTAAGGGCATTGTGGAAGGTGAGGCCGAGAAGAAACTCTCACTTCCCATTGCTCTAAATCTTGCACCTTCTCATGTTGCAAGCTCAAGTTTCACAGTGTCCCTCTCATCTTTGTTTTTACCCATATCCAGAAGTGATTGATTGGCAGTATGAATGATTTCTGAGGTTGATTGTGAACAAATTCCCACTTCATGCCCTGGAATTTGTGCAAGGTAGTATTTCTACTGGTTGATCCCCCATCATTTTCTTCCCACACAACTTGCAATGTAATTTTTGTCGATTATTTGGCTCAACGAGCTCACCATATTCCCATTTAGGGTTCAAAGCTTTTGTCATTTTTGGATACCAATGATTTTACCTAAAGAAAAAAGGAAAATGGAAATCAAGATTAAACACAAAATAATAATGTAAATAAAAAAAATTAGATATAAATAAAAGGTAGATCTTCCATTAAAAATAGGCAAGAAGAGGGAAAACTAATGGACATTGCAAACCCTATCAAAAATCCCAAAAAACAAACAAAAAACGTGTTTAAATTGTTACACATACTTGCAAATATTAAAACAGTGAATGGGAATCAATCCCCACTCCACGATAAATGGTTGGTGGCAGATGGAAACACTCTATTCCCACTCCTAAGCTCAATGGAAAACAGTGGATACCTTCTTTGCCTTCACATCCTTTCAAATTGTTTTGAAAATGAGTTAAAAAATGTCAATTTTTGGTATTATAGCGGACTATCGGTGGGCTAAGCAATTTTTTTCCATCGACTCATGATAATTCTGAAAATTTTGTGGAAATTTTGAATATACCACGATTTTATCAATGACTTAAAAAATCGCGATTCTAATGGCAATATTATCATCGGCATAAACAAATTGCGATATATCGTGATGTCCATGATAACATTGTGATATGTGCAACAGTGCCATAACTGTACATTGACTGTTGATGAGGTAAAAGGTATGTGGCCTTTGACTTTTCATTAGCTTAATTGTTGTTATTATTATTATTATATTTGTTACATTCAATATTATTGTTATGAGGTACTGCTTGTGTTGGTTTTGAAGTAATGTTGTTTCGTGCAAAATTTATAAACAGTTACAGTATTGATGAGTAACAATATTAACAAAGGTTTTATGAATATTTTTTGAACATGAATTTTTTTGGTTCTTGAAATGGCTTTCTAGCAGTAAGTATGAACAATTCTTTGATATTGTTGCTATATTATTTTTGGGGTTGCCCTTTCATTAGATATTTAGAGCTTAGCCGTGGAGAGTCTCATTTCATTAGCTTATAATATATTATTCTCCTTCTTTGTTATTATTATGATGATGATTGTTAATGTCCACTGGACTATTGGACCTTAAGAAAGAATGGTTAGCAATTACATCGTTTGTTTTAGAATTTTATTTCCATGCTTGAAAAAATTGGATAGAAGTTTTTCTATATCTTAATAGTTTTGATGAATTAAGAGGTTACGAAGGTCAATATCGTTACAATACAAGACATTCTTAGAGAAAGTGTTTTTCATCCTGCTCCTTTTTATTATTGCAAAGATGACAAATTCTTTCATTTCACAGCATTATAGTGACCATCATAACTCAACATTGAGTTAGTTGAAACTCAACTCTGGACAGAAGAGGAAAGGTTCATCTTTAGTGTTCCTCTCAAGGCCCAAGCAAAATCGTCTGAAGTTCACTGAAGTAAATGTAATTTATGGACCTTTTATTTTGCTAGTTTGGAATACAAGTTTTATCATTTCAGCAAATGTAGCCTTATGAGTAATAACAACATTTTTCTTTTTGTAGAACGACATTTTTCTTTTTGTAGAACGACATATTTCTCTTTATGTAGAATCACATTAACGACAATTGATACTGCAGTTTTTTAAGTATGTGTATAAACTTGACATTTTGGATGCGTATTTGTCTGAGATATATGTACTGTGAAGTGTTAAATAATGAGCACATCTGTTTGTTTTGTGCTGTAAAGTTTATAACATGTTCTTATAATGCTATGCTTACAAGACAATGTATCATCATTTGACTGGATTTACTGTATGTAGGGTGATCCAGTTTGGGCAATCAAACCATATACAATCAAAATTCTGTTGGACCTTTCACTGAACTTTTTCTTTATTCTGCCACTAGCTAACTCAGGTATATTTTTTTCCATTATTTGCCTTGGCGACATCTTTCTAGAACTAAATTTGCACACATAATTTTTCTTTCATTTTTGTTTTGGAATATTCTAAATTGCATTAGTTTAGATTGGTGTTAATGTGGTGGTTCTTCTGAATTACTGACAATTATAACTGTGTACAAGTTGTTCACTTACTCAAACTTTTAATATGACTGATACCTGTTAATACATGTCATAAGACTAGCATGAGAGAGATGCTAAATTGCCTTTGTGATGCCTTTATTTTGTAATTTTGGGCAGAACAGCAGGCTTTCATTTAATGGAGGCTCCCGTGCTCCATCCTGTAAGTGCTTCGATGATCAATATTTTTTTTGATAAGATTAAATTCCAAATTTTGTATCCTATCTATGCGCATTTTTGGAGAATGGGTTGTTCCATATATTCGTAAGAACTCATTTTAAAGTTACCACAATAATATATATATAACTGATTGTGAGTAACTGTATTATGAAGATAGACTGTTGAGGCTTTATTCAACTTTGTCATCGCTTGGACGATGATGTTTGCTCCCCTGCTTTTTACGGACTGCAAGAAGAATAGGTTTGGAGGATCTCTCGAGGCTCTATGGGTTGTTCAAATGTTCTTGACAAACAGTATGCCAAAGCCTGGCCCATGACCTGTTAAGTTATTTATTATGTTGCAGTTTGTATGCTTATTGTTGTGCATCTGTTTTCTTTGATTGTAAAAATATTTTGTCTTTGTTCCTTCTACAGCTTTGTTGATACCCTACATGGCAATTCGCCTTGGTGCAAGTAGGAGCAGTTCTTTGTCAAAGTCCCAAAAGGTCAAGTCTGGAATTCAATTGGTAATGACATCTGGTGCTCGTATAATAGGAACTTTAGGTGGCTTGGTTGGATTCATCTGTATAATTTGGGTCCTATTTGGCAGAGATGATGCCGGATTTGGCAGCCTGGCAGATCGGTGGGACTTCTTTTTGGATTATATCAAGTCTGATCGTCCAGGTTATGCCTTCATTTGGGATATTTGTCTGTACAGTATATTTCAACCCTGGCTGATAGGTAACAATCTTCAGAATGTGGAGGAAGATAAAATTCAAGCTGTTCGTTATTTGAGATTTGTTCCATATGTGGGATTAGTTGCATACCTTTGGGGCTTGGCTAACAATGAGGATTAATGAGACAACATTGTATTCAAATTCTAAAACTAGCTGCTGCTTATTCAAGTTCACTAGTCTTCCAGACCACATATTTTTAAAGCATTCTGATATTTAAAGTATGTTTGTAATTTAATTTCAGCCTGTAAAAATACACCTTTTATTAACACAAGATGTATTTTTTGTGTTTTTTACTTCATTTAAAAGTAGTATGCTTGATATCTGAAGTCCTTCTTCTACAATTTCAGTTTCTAGCTGGTGAAACTGCTATTTTTTTGGTGCGTAGTCTAAATGTTCTA
>JASDQU010689036.1:52479-62658 GCA_032191745.1 Picea mariana
GAACCAAATATCAATATAGCATAGAAAAACCTCAGAATAAGTACTCAACGCCTTGAAAAAGAGAGAATTTCAGATAATAAGCCTCTTCGAGGGGGCAACCTCCTTTTACCCCACATAAATGTTCAAGTACAAGATGATTCCAAATGAAAATGTCTCCTTGGTATATATAGGAGACCAGGAGGTATAATTACAACTAATGGAATAAATATGACATAAATAAAATAACATTATTAATGTAATATGCCCCAATTAAGCGGCAATGATCAAATATTAGGGCTTAACATTATATCTTATTATTGGATCTATTTGGTGAGAGTCTTAGTGGCATTTAACAAGAACTATTTTAAATAATCAGATGAAAATTATTAATTGATCACTATAGTGAAACTAGTATTCTTTTGTTGTAATGGAAAATTTCAAACTGTAGCTTATTATTGGATCTATTTGATGCGAGTCTAAGTGGCATTTACTAGGAACTGTTTTAAATGATCAAATGAAAAACATTAATTGATAATCGTGATTAGTGCATATTCATTATATGGGAAGAGAATGAACAAATTCATGGATGATTTACATTAACGTGAGATATTCATAAATACAATGTGAGGTGATCTTTGGTTTCATCTTCCAAGAGGTCTGGATGACTCTTCCTATTCACCTATGACTCTTCATATTTATTCTAAATAATATTTACAACATTATTTACAAAATAACATAATCATGAGGACTAGGTATCCAACATCCCCCCCTCCCCCTTCAATCCGAAGGTGTGTTTGTGAGTTCAAGCATCATTCTGGATTTTTCAAAATTTTCTCTTCCAAGCGCTTTGGTGAAAATGTCTGCAATTTGCTCATTTGTGGAACAATGTCTCAAGTGAATAGTCTTGGCCTTTACATTATATCTAATAAGATGATATTTTGTGTTGATGTGCTTGGTTCAATCATGGAATCTGGGATTCTTGGCCAACTTGATTGTAGAAGTATTGTCAACCAAAAGAGGATTAGAATTCACCTGTTTCTCCCGCAAATCTTCAAGTATTTTCTTGAGCCACACAATCTCATTTGATGCTTTTGTAACTGCCACATATTTTGCCTCTGTTATGGAATATGCTAGAACTGGCTACTTGTGTTATCTCCGAGAGACAATTGTTGATCCAAGACTCATGAGATAGTCTAAAGTTGACACTCCATTTTCTTTATCGCCATCAAAGTCTGAATCAGAATATCTAATCAGGTTGAAGTCATCCACCCTAGAATACTTGAGTCCAAAGTATTGAATTCCCTTCAAGTATTTTAGAACTCTTTTTGGAATAGACCAATGTCCTTCACAAGGTTTTTTCATGAACTTCGAAAGAATCCCAACAACAAATGAAATATTTGGTCTAGTGGTGGTAAGGTAGATAAGACTTCCGACAAGCTTTCTATACTTGGTTTTGTTCTCAAATTCATTCCCTTCTTTCGATGTGAGCTTCAAATTCTGTTCCATTGGGGTAGAGAGAGGGTTACACTCAACCATGCCAAACTTGTTCAACAATTCTCTAATATACTTATTTTGGGAGATGAACGTGTACTTTGGATTTTGAGTCACTTCAATGCCCAAGTAGTAGTGAAGATGTCCCAAATTTGTCATCTCAATGCATTTCTTCAACTCTTTCTTTATGGATGCAATATAGCTTTCATTGTTCCCTGATATCAATAGATCATCTACATACACTACACGATATATAACAATTTTTCCAACCTTCTTGACAAACTGAGTTGCATCGTCAATATTAAAGTGTTTGAAATTCAATTTCAGAAGATGATCAGTTAACTTTTCATACCAGGCTCGTGGTACTTGTTTCAAGCCATATAAGGATTTGATGATTTTGCATACTTTATGTTCTTGTCCCTTCACAAAAAACCTTCTGGCTGAGACATGAAGACATTCTCTTTCAAGTCTCCATTCAAGAAATTAGTCTTCACATTCATTTGATGAACTTTCCATACATTTTGTGTTGCCAAGGAAAATATAGTATGAATGGTATCCCATTTTGTTGTGGGATAAAAAGTCTCTTCATAATCAATACCTTCTTTTTGTGTAAATCCTTTTGCCACAAGCCTCACTTTGTGATTTTCAAGTGAGTCATCTGATTTGTACTTGTTATTACAGACCCTCTTGCAACCAATTGTTTTGGTTTTGAATGGAGGGTCCACCAACTTCCATGTTCCATTCTCGATGAGAGCATCATACTCCTTCTACATGGCTTCTTTCCACTCATCATGAGAAATGGCTTCTTCAAAGGAAGTTAGTTCAAAGTTAGTAGATAAATTCAAATCACAATCATATGAAACATGCATATCATCTACATCACTTGAAACTGAATTATCTACATCACCTCCATATTTTCTTGTAGAACTTGTGGTTCCTGTCTTTCCAACCTCATTAGGATGAACACTTTCAAGTGTCTTTAGGAGGCACTTTAGTGGACCTTTATGAGATGGTAAGGTTTCTCAATTGATTGAAATGGTGTTGAATTCTCATCAAGGTTATGCCTTTCAATCCTCTCAATCGTATCATCCAAAAGAACTTCAGATTTTGATGAAGTGGATGAAACTTCTTCATGAGAGAGGGGTGGTGCTTCAAAATGAGATTCTAGAGATTGATCTAAGATAGGGATCCCCGCTTCAAGATGTGGAATATCATCATCAAATTCATGATATGTATTTACATGAGTGAATATATCCAGTTGATCAAGTTGTTGCTCAACATTTTTTTCATTTTTGGAGGATTCAAGAAAAAATACATCTTTGGAAAGAATGTATTTTTTGTTTACCTCATTGTAAAGACAATATACTTTGGTAGTATTTGAGTACTCCAAGAAGATGCACTTTGACTCCTTGCATCAAGCTTGTTTATTTTCTCCTTAGGAATTATGGCATAGTAGCTAGAACCAAATACCCCGAGATGCCTGACCGAAGGAATGTGGCCATACCCCATTTCATATGAAATCTTATTTTCAAGAGAGTCCTACTCATTCTTTCAGCTACACATTCTGTTGAGAATTGTATGGAGTGGTGGTTTGATGATTGATCCCATGTTGGTGAAGATAGTGTTCAAATTCATTAGATGCATATTGTCTTCCATTATTAGTATGAAGAAAGCCAATACGAGACTGAGCTCCATTTTGGATCCATATGGAATTTTTTAAAAGTTTCAAAAGCCTATGATTTATCTTTCAAGAAATACACCCAACACATCCTAGTGTACTCTTTTAACACACAGAATTGTAGGGGTCAAAAATTCATTTCAGTCTTTGTTTTTGAGTCATAGGTTTTTATAGTTTTTATGACTTCTTGCTATAGTCATTTTTCAACTTTTGATTTAAATAAACCAAGCTAGTTTGGCCTTGGTCTAGGGTCTTTGGGTTGTGTCTTTTTTATCATGACAAAGAGTGATAAACCCTCATGAGTCACTTATTTGAAAATCCTTATTATCACCTTGACATGTCACCTCCATGATTGTATGAAAGATCTCTAGCTATCACCTTTTATCCATTCAACTATCGAGTCAGTTTTAATTTGAGCACTGCCAACTCACTAGGATAGTTCGCAACGTACTCAAGTGCTCTATTCATTCATTTTCATCATTACCTTTTTGTCATGCTAAGAGATTTCATTGTTTTCAGAGCCTATTTTTAACAAATTTTCAAGAATCATGTCTTTGGACATCCTAACAGTCTCCTTGAAGCATGCAATATGGTTTGAATCTTGCGTTGCGAACTGGTGACAGGGGCTGCGAACTTCGCTGCGAATTGGCTGAAGGAGAGAGTTGGAGGTTGGACAACTTGCAGACACCTCTGTGCTAATTCAAAGATGTCAGCATCAAGCCTAGATACACCTGGTACTCCATGAGAGTGTTCATCATGTTTGAGGGTTGAGAAAGGGGTTTTGTCTGGTTTTCATATTGGCGCTATGAACTGTGTTGCAAACACTCTATTCCAGGACTATTGAAACTTTCATCTTTTGCATCCTTTCAAATTCAGCCTTAAACGAAGAGTTCACTTTCACACACCAATTGTCATAACAAATGGCAGAAAACAACCAAGCAGTGATTATACATGTTGTCCAAGGATACTACCAGGAGGAGCTCTAGAATCAAGAAATAAATATGCTCAGCCTTCAGATCCTACACCAAATTTTGTCAAGTTCTTGTTTTATACCTTTGACACATTTTTGGGTGATTACCATGTTTTTCCAACCATGATTATCACTTTGGGTGCTTTCCTTTAGTCAAGATCATCAAGATTATGAAGTTTACAACATTCTTGGGACACTTGATAGAGTTTTGAAATGATAAAACATTGGAAAAAATGAAACAGGCTGCTACAAGAGAGTTTGTAGCACCTAAAGTCATTGGCGATGCGAACTGATATTTATGACAATTGTTTGAGAAATTAACACACAACATAGGATTGTTTTCCTTATAAGTTGTGAATGACAATCTGGGTTCCTTTGAAATTTGGTGTGGAGGTAAAACATGGTGTTTTTTATTTGTTGACAAAAATTGAGCCTGACCCACTTCATATTTTTGGAGAAAATCTAAAAACATCACCTATAGGAAAGTTCACAGTGCATGTTGTCATAGGCACTGCAAAATCTAACAATTTGACAAATTCGAACTATGGGAAGGCTTCCAAATGTAAAGGAATGTTTGAATGGTCTCATAGGGGTTAGTTGGATATGAGGGACATGTGTTCCATCTCCAAATCAATCAGGATGACATGTTTCAAGAGGATTTTATCACAATAGGCAAGATTCGGGAAAATAGGATTTTGTTAAGTTTTTGTTGGAATATTTTGTAACAAGATTCCTAAATGAAGGAGGATCCTATGTATCTCCTTAGTTTCGACCTCCTTAGGGTAGATAGAGATCATTGACTATAAATGAAAGAGATTTTGAAAAGGAAATGGTTGGATTCATAATCTAAGAGAGGAGAGAGCTGCAGGGGAACATTTTTGTGTGTGAATGTAAGCCTGAGGGAATGTTATTGTTAATACATTTATGCCATTGAGGATTCATGAGAGTTGTCTTATCATCATGATTTCTTTGTCTTTATTTCTCCTTCGTTTCACTTGAATAAAATTGCAGACTATGAAGATCATGGTGGCTCGTGATTAGGAGATTTATAAGCTGCAAAGGATTTGCAGTGATTTCCTTTTAATTATTGTTTTGTTCAAGTATTATTCAGTCCATTCGACAGAGAGGATCTTTGTTTTGTGAACATTCTTCTTTATGTTTTTTCCTCTCCATTCTTCTACCTGATATTATATAAGCTTTATCAGATGTGCAACTCAAATGTCTTCAATCTGCAAGATGTTATGACTCCATGCCCAATGGAATGCCTCTACAAACAATTTGTTTCCCTTTATCTTTATCTTTATGAATAAAGCCAATATGAGACTGAGTTTCATTTTGGATCCATATGGAATTTTTTTAAAGTTTCAAAAGCCTATGATTTATCTTTCAACAAATACACCCAACACATCCTAGTGTACTCAACAATAAAAGCGATGAGATATCTATTGTCATTACTAGATGGAATATGCACGGGGCCACGCAAATCATAATGCATCGATCCAAGTTTTCTACATGCTATGGAAGTATAATCATGAAATGGTTGTTTGCTATGTATTCCAAGGATACAAGCATCACATTGCTTCAAATTGCCAGGAATAGCAAGAAAAACCAGAAACACCATTCTTTTTCAACAAACAAAGGTTGTTATAATGAATGTTTCCAAATATATCATGCCATAAGGGACTAGATGACAATGTACCTTCATCTTGGTGAGAGAGGTATGCAAAATTTGGTGCATGAGAAGATGTTCCTTTTGAAATTCAACATTCTTCCATCCTCCACTCTAGTCATAATGGCCAAGTTGTTGGAAGCTTTCCTTATTTCGACTTTTCCATCGAAAATATGAATAGAGTGGCCTTGTTGTCGAATGTGCATAAGAGATAGCAAGTTCCTTCGCAACTCGGGAAGATAGAGCACATTATGCATAAGAAAATATAGGAGTCTAGGCAATTTAAGCATGATGGTTTCAGTGCCTGAAGGTTTGAGACTTGGTTTATTTGAAAAATAGACTATACCATCTACGTTGCCATCAAAATATTCAAAGTATATCCAAAAGGTCATGTGGCATATTTCACATATGTCAAGAATACTTACATCTCTCGAAGAAGCAAATGAAGTGTTAAACAAATATATAGTTACTTGAGTATTGCAATTGACAACAATATAGTGAGAAGATTCAGGTGCTTTACCTTTCGCTTTGTCTTCTTTCTAATATTTCTTGTCTTTGATCTTCTCCCAAGGGATTCTGCATGTGTTTTCCTCATGTCCATTATTCCCACATTGAACACATTGAATGCCATATTTCTCACGAAGATTATGCATGCCCCCTTGCCTTTGAAATTATTTCTTCCACATCCTCTTTTACTGCCTTCACCTCTCAAAGAATAATGTGATTGATTCTTCCATTTTTTGACAAGAGCATGCATTTTCCAATTAAATATGAAAAGCTATGTCCCTGAATAAGAAATCACACAGGTCGGCAAGAACTTATAGGAAAATTATATTGGAAGCAATGCCAAAAAGGAAGCCAAATGAAAATCACTCATAATCACATGTCAAAGAATCTCTCCACATAAGAAAACTTGTACCTTTCTTAATTTGATAGTCAATTCTCAAACTTGCATGCTTCATCGAGAATCATAGCACCAATACATTGATTTGTTTCTCGCCACAATTGTCACACAACACCTTGCCAACACAAATTTGTTGCTAGTAATACAAAAGGTCATGACTTTGTAGTGTTGACACCCTAAATTGCTTGTGATTATCTGAAAAATACTTCTTTGTCATGATATATGGCCTCAAAAACTACCTAAAATCATGATTTGAGCGAGAAGAACTTGTGCATTCATCCTAGGGCCAATTGTCGTACCTCGACCAAACTAGCCTGGGAGGAAAAAACACCATAGGAGATAGTTCCTATGAGGATCTTTAAGAGGCGGGAGATGGAATATGTGAGGACGATGAAGATGATTCTGTGGAGAACTTTCTCAAATATCGCAAGGATGCATGGTTGGCTCACTTGAAATTGATAAAGACTTAACATGAATAGGAAACATGGAGATGCCTTGAATCTATAGGTGTTAAATCGAGTGCTCCAAGATATGATCATAGGAAATGTAGTTCCACCAGAGTTATGGGACCCAATTTGGTCAACATTTCTTTCTCAGTAGCCATGAAAGCCCTTAAATTATTGCGTGAGGGTTGCAGTATTTAGACCTCCATGCATAGAATTGATGAATGAATTCAAGTGGTATGGTGAGATGGGGAGGGATGCGTGTAGCATAGAAATCGTAGTAGTAATGGAGATGGGAGATGAGGAGGAATGATTGGATATCTCATATCATGCGTATGGAAGAGGAGAATGTAGATGGAGCCAAGGATTTCCTCCACACCTGCGAATGGAAGAAATGAGGGCGTAGATAGTTGACTAACCACTATTGGGCCAAGTATGGGAAGAGAATGAGTAAGTCCATGGATTATTTTCATTAAAGTGAGACATTCATAAATACAATGTGAAGTGGCCTTTGGTTTCATCTTCCAAGAGKCCCCAATGACTCTTCCTATTCACCTACAATTTTTCATGTTTCTACTAAATAATATTTASAAAATACAATAATATTGAGTATTAGGTAGCCAACACATTAAAAATGGGTTTCACTTTTGATACAAAGTCACATATTTAATATTTTTGAAATMTAAAATATGTGACATATGCTTAGCTCGTTTCTATAAGATMTCTACATGGAGTTCAAGTAATACCCCTGTTTTCCCCAGCTTGTAAATATAACTATAACTTTCTAAAATACTATGGAAGATTGAATATGTGTGGATGTTGGAATAGATGAACATTTTTGTTATAAAATGTAATGTATATATTTTTGTTACTAAATAAAATGGAAAGTGTTGCATAACTACTGAAGGGGTTTTCCAAGGTAGATCATGATGTATAAGAGAGATAGTGAGGGGAAATAACAATGGTTGAGATGACCTCTACCAGACCAGTACTTTACTGGATTTAAATTATTTAGACCCAGAACAGTCCTCTAACCCATAAAAGTAAATTACTAGTCAGGATGGTAGTTGGGAAGTCCTCCTTTGAAGCTCATTTGATTAAATTCCTTATCTCTTGACTATATGCGTGTTAAAATAAGATTTTTAGGAGTAGATGTTGTGGTTGAATATCTAGTACAATTCAATGCATGCTTGGGAAATGATGACTGAACAATGAAAAATCTCTATAAAACATCTGAAAGAAGAGAGAGTGATTTTTTTTTGCATAATAGTGTTCTATTTTAGTATGTCCTCAAATCCTATGCTAGAAATCTTAGAGGATATCAGATCTGTGTGGACTTTAGGAAATAATCTCAAATATTAGAAAACATTAAAATTCCTTATAAATAATTATCGCGGAAAAATAATTCGGACATAAACATGAAATTGGTCTAAATGAATTAAAATATAAAAGTTCTCAAAATTCTATTTGGGGCATAAATAAACATTTATGTTTAAATTGTGTTAAATATGCTAAATTTGGGAAGAATCCCCTTAAAGTTTGGTGTAAATTAAATCCTGGTAGAAACATTGAATTCACTGTGGAAGTAAATCTTTATCTTATGACCAGTTTCCTTAAATTTAGTAAGAGTAGTAAAACACAGTAATAAGGAAATAAAATTCTACTCATTTCCTTTCCTTATTTTTCTGTAAGAGTAAGACTATGGAAATATATGTATATATATCTATATACATATACATATACATATTTGATCCAGGTGGATATCGGTGGCCACCCACCTATTCCATGGGCTTGAAAAACAGTTTTCCATCTTGGCAGTTTTTCGACAGTTTTTCGGGTTCTAAAATTTTGGGGCCATTTTGAGGCCCTAAACAACATTTTTTGGGGATTCRAGGTCCAGGAGAGTACTAAGGGCGCTGGCATGGACCAGTCGAAAATAGTTATTCTCCGTTAGGATTTTCCAACGGTGTATCGAGCACCCCAAACGAAGATCATATGTAAAAGTTACGTCCCGGGGAAGTTGACGTATCAACTACCCCCATCGGGGCCCGCAAACTGATGCAGGAGCATCACCTTCAAAGTCAAAATTTAAAATGGAGGAAAAGGAACGACATCTCAGCATGACAGAGTTTCAAATAAAAAATTAACTCAGAATTAAATCGAGTTGTTGAGATATTTTTGAAAGCAACATTTTTAAATATGTAGTGATTGTAAAGTTGTGAAGGATTGTAAGGGGTTACAAATATTGAGTATTGACTCTTATCTGGAAATAAATGTTAGTTATTGTAATAGGACAAAGTAGATAACTCCTAAGAGTTTGATAGGATAGGTTACAGACAGGATGACAAGAGCTCGTGGAGCCAGTCCTTAGATAGTTTGTTGTTGTTGCATTGTGTGAGTATTATGAGATTAGGAGATGATGAGATAAAGATCAGAGAGATCAATAGAACAAATAGAGTAGAAGAAAGACTATGTACTTTTTTTCATGAATAAATAGAACACAAAAAATTGTCCCAAATCCTTGGACTATGTTCATTTGATGTATGAATGAATGAATGTTATATTCTGTGTATGTGATTTATTTCATTCTCATTCATGTGTGATTGTTTGAGAAGTTGATAATATGAGTTCGTGACGAAACTGGATAAGTTTCAATTGTTTCTCTTTTCACACTCGTATGCAAGGTGTGCATCTCGAACGCAAGGAGTGTTTTGAATGAGTCTCAGATTGACTCAGAGGAGTTTAGAGAGAACAAAAGAAACTTAGACCAGGTGCAAGGAGTGCACAGTGTCAAGAAGATACCAAGCATTGAAGAATCAGAACAGAGGAATGCCAAGTGGGAGAGGAGAATTCATTTTCAAGAAATCTTTCAATCTGAGTTATTGAAATTTCGAGAATGCAAGGTGTGCGTGGGAGGCCGAAATCCTTTAAGGATCAAGCTCAGAAAGGATAACAATTTTCATAAGTGTTGATGAGTTCCAAGAGTGGACTCGTAGGAGGAGAAAAGGTTCAAAACCTTTGAAGACTAAGAAATATTCTAAGTCG
>JASDQU010689036.1:68691-85287 GCA_032191745.1 Picea mariana
TAGAAAGAAGGTTCTTGGCGAATGTGTCCTAACTTTTGTGCCCTCAACAAACTTACCATCAAAGACAAATTCCCCATTCCTGTCATTGATGACCTCCTGGATGAATTGAGTGGCACCCAATTCTTCACTAAACTAGATCTTCTTTCGGGCTACCACTAGATACGTATGAAAGAGGCAGATATCCCCAAGACTGCCTTTAGAACTCATGAGGGCCACTATGAGTTTTTGGTCATGCCCTTTGGCTTGTGTAATGCCCCCTCCACCTTCCAAAGCCTCATGAATCATGTCTTCCATCCTTTTCTCCACCATTTTGTCTTAGTTTTCTTTGATGATATCCTCATCTATAGAAAAACTTGGACAAACCATATTTCTCATGTGGATCGAGTTCTCCATCTACTTTATCAGCACCAATGTTTCCTGAAACAGTCTAAATGTGCTTTTGACACCTCAAAAGTAGAATACTTGGGTCATCTGGTTGGCAAAGATGGTGTTAGGGTGGATCCTAAAAAGATTTAAGCTATGCAAGACTAGCCTCACCCAAAGACTCTTAAGAGCTTGCATGGAATTCTAGGCTTAGCAGGGTATTATCGCAAGTTTGTTAAGAATTATGGGAAGATTGCAGCACCTCTCACTACTCTCCTAAAAAAGAACTCTTTCACTTGGACTCCAGTCGCTGCTCAAGCTTTTCAAACCTTGAAGATGGCCATGTGCACCACTCCAGTCCTCGCCCTTCCCGATTTCACAAAGACCTTTGTGTTGGAATGTGATGCCTCAGGGAAAGGAATTGGTGCTTTCCTTATGCAACAAGGTTGACCTTTGGCCTTTACCAGCAAGAAACTATCTGAAAGAAATCTGGGCAAATATATCTATGAAAAGGAAATGTTGGCTATTCTGCATGCCATGGATCTGTGGTGTCCTTATCTATTGGGGAAATGGTTCCAAATTAAGACAAACCATCAAAGCCTCAAGTATTTTATGGAACAACGCATTTCCTCCCCAGAACAACAAAAATGGGTGACTAAACTCTTTGGATATGATTATGAGATCATTTATAAGAAAGGCAAAGACGATGTGGTTGCAGATGCACTTTCCCGAAAATATGAAGATGAATGATCCCTTTTTTCTCTTTCATTCATTGTACCAGATTGGCTCCAAGCCATTCGCCAGGAATGGCTACAAGATCCCAAAAGTTTGCATTTGATCCAGCAATTGCAATCCAATGCTCCAGCTTCCCCAGGGTACTCTTGGCTCCATGAGGAAATTTGATACAAAGGCCATTTGTATTTAAGTAAACAATCAAATCTTAAATCCACGGTACTTTCTGAGCTTCATGATACACCCACAACAGGGCACTCCGGGTTCACCAAAACCTATGACAGGGTCAAACATTCCTTTTTCTGGGATGGCATGAAACAGGACATTCATAATTTTGTAGTTGAATGTGACGTGTGTCAACGCAACAAGGGAGAAATAGTCAAATTGTTGGGCACACTACAACCGCTCCCAATGCCACCTACTATTTGGAAGGATATCTATATGGATTTGATTACCGGCTTACCCAAATCGGGAAATAAATCCATCATCATGGTGGTTGTTGATCACCTTTCCAAGTATGCTCATTTTTGCGCCCTTCAAAACCCGTTTACAACATCCACAGTGGCTTAAATATTCATGGATCAGGTCTTCAAGCTTCATGGCATGCCGCACTCTATTGTTTCTTATTGAGACCCAACTTTCACAAGCAATTTTTGGCAAGAACTGTTCAATATACAAGGCACCGAATTGCATCTCAACACAGCTTATCATCCCCAGACTGATGGCCAAACGGAAGTTGTCAACAAGTGTTTGGAAACATATTTGAGATGTTTTGCCTTTAATTGTGGGGGAAAATCTGATTTGGTGGTATTTTCCATATGGGACCCTCATACATGTCACCTTCCTATCAACATAGACCCCCCTCGCTCATTACCACTTACCTTCTAACCCCCCATCCGAGTAAACCACCAAACCACTCATACATAACACCTTTGCGCTCTGACGTCACACTCCACTACCTGCTACACATCACACTTCACTACCATGCTTTACCTCCACACTCCACTACACTGCCTACACGTCTCACCCACATCAACAGACCACCTCAACAAGGACATGTGGCATACCATGTCAGCAAGGACATGTGGCAGACCACATCAGCAAGGACACATGGTAGTAATATATATACTTCAAGGGAAAGTAAAGTCTGAGACTTGAGATTTTAGAAGTTTGGATACCCTAGGGAGATATCGACCATTGATCGAGAAAGGGGCCATAGAACCGTTGATCTGGTTGAAAGGTCAAATTCCCAAAGTAGAGAAGAGTCATCGATTGAGAAGGACAGGTGTCCACAAATCATTGACTCCAAAACATTGGCATATGGAGAAGATCAGGGTTTGATATTTGAAACTCCCGAAGCCTGGATCACATAAGAAATCATAGTCGTTGATTTAGTGAAGTTAGATCTGATCCGTAGATCGTGAAAGAACAAATTTGAACTATCTGTTTAAGAGCACTGTTAAGATCGTGAGATCGATGGTACCGTCACATTGCGGGGTCAGAACATGCTCGGGTGTTAATTTTTCATGAGCATGCCACAATCAAAACCACGGTATCACCAAAGGCTTACATGGAGCTCTGTAGTGAATTGTGGGGCAAAAAAAGATTGCCCTCAAATCACCTTTGTTCGCGCCCGCAATCGCATGGTCACATGAGATCATCGCCCAAGGTCACATCAACAAAACATTGAGGAAGGAAATAATTCTGCTAGGATCCATATCGGAGGTTATGCATTGAAAATTCAAAAATCCTCTACGTGTATAATCCAACAGTGCTAATAAAACCGAATCTGATCGAAGGGTTGTTATTTCATTTCGTGGTTTCTTGACTAGTTACGATTCAATTACACTAACTGAATCATTGTTCTGGGGCATTGGAATCATGGCTCTTGAGCATTCTGAGATTCCTAACATGGGCGTTGGAGATTTAGAGAGTAATGGATGATGAGAGCATGAATAAAAGAAAGATGTCATGATAGAGGAAGGTTGTTGTTTCTCTGTAAAAGTAGTCGAACTGTAAGAAATTAATCTTACAGCATGAACTGGGGGAGAAAATGAAGATATGAAGAACATAAGTTGGACAGAGAAGAAATGGTGAAAACAACAGACTGTATGATAACTTAAGCGCAATAAGATGCGAGCAAGAACACACTGATGCAGCAAAGCATAACAAAATTGCAGAACAGAGAAGAAGTTGTAAGCATTGAAATGTCTTTATTGTTGTAAGGTCTTATTCAAGTAAATATTTATAATCAGGGTGGTAGGGTGGTGCTAAGCACTGTTGTCCTCAAAGTTTCAAGTGTGTACTTGAACACAAGGAGTTGTAGCTTCCATCTAGTTGCAGCCATAAAAACTAGGGTGGTAGGGTGGTGCAAGGGAGAAACATTGTTCTCTATTATACAGGTTGGTGCATGTGTGACTGGAAGTTGGGGCTTCCATCCAGCTGGTGTTGGAACACTCAGGGATTTGGTGCTTCCTTCTAGTGGGTGCTAGCAAAACTAGAGAGTTGGTTCTCTCAACATGTTGTATCTTGTTAAAGAAGAGGTTGTAACCTCGTTTTGAGTTGGTGATCAAAGATTGATGATGTACAGAACATAAAATACTACCTATCACTCTAAGAAGAAGAGTTTTTCTCCCTTTATGGGTTTCCTCATGAATATTTGTCTCTGTGTATACCATAAGTGTTATTGATGTCTATTATTTCTATTGTTCATGTCTTGCATGATCTTGATGATCACTTGGAGAAGATTGATAATATTTCAATAGGCATAAAAAATTTTAAGCACAATAACAACTGATTCACCCCCCCCCTCAAATGTCTTAGTAATTTCAACAATTGGTATCGGAGCGGGTTCCTTTTATCTAAGGGTATATCGTAGAGCTTAAACATGACTATCCATGAAGGAAATTCAACCATTAAGGCCCCCCTAGTCAATGGAATAAACTTTGCCTTCTGGAAAGTTAGGATGATAACCTACATAATGGCTTTAGGTGAAGATGTCTGGGATGTTGTAGAGACTGGTTATGTAAAGCCAGTTGTACTAGCTTCTAAAGATGATAAGTCATAATTTAGATTCAATTCAAAGGAAATGAATTCTATCTTGAGTGGGCTTGCTGAAGATGAATTTGTAAAAGTAATGCAGCTTGATTCTACCAAAGAGATGTGGGATAAACTCATTAGCAGTTATGAAGGAAATGAGAAAGTAAAGGATGCCAAGCTTCAAACCTATAGATTACAGTTTGAACAGCTAAAGATGAAAGAGAATGAAACTATTGAGAAGTACTTTATGAGAGTTGAAGAGCTAGTAAATGCAATGAAAGGACTTGGTGAAAAAATTGAGGAAGCCTCTTTAGTTTAGAAAATTTTGAGATCTTTGCCAGACAGGTTCAACCCAAACGTCTCTACTATAGAATAAGTTAATGATATAAAAGCTCTTCCTTTTTATCAACTTCTAGGAATGTTAACTGCATATGAAATGAGGATAGTTGAAGATAAACCCACCTCTGTATAAGCATCATTTAAAGCAGATAAGAATGAGGATTATGAGCCTAATGAAATTGAAGAAAAAATTGTGAGAAGACTAAATAAAGGATCAAGTAAGTTCCCCTTCAAATTTTTTAACTGTGGAAAAATAGGTCACTTTGCATCTAAGTGTCCACACAATAAGAAGGACCAAAATTTTGAAGGTGAACAGAAGTACAAATCCAAGAGATTTGGTAAAAATAAAAGTTTATGTGTAAAGAATGATGACTCTTCAGGAGACATAGATAGTGATTTTGCTTGTGAACATAAGGTTAATGACTCTATTCTTATGGAAAAAGAGGATTATGATAATAAAATCAAAGGAAGTGATGTTAATGATGAAGAAGTCGTGGTTGAATTGGAAGGAGAATTGATCAGTGCTCTAGAAGAAATTGCTAGACTCAGATTTAAGAAGAAAAAGAAAAAACAATTGTTGATACAGTTCGAGAAAGACAATAAAAAACTTGATGAATACTTTGCCCTACTAAAAGTGGAATTAGAAGAGACAAATAAAATAGAGGACATTCTAAAACAACAGTTATCATAGAAGAAGGAAAGATGTGAAGCCTTGGAAGAAGAGGTAGTAAAAACTAGAAAAGAGATGGAGAAGTTTAAGGCATTGTATCTCCAAAATCTTCCAAGCATTAAAGCCTCAGTGAAACTAAATGACATTCTGAGAAAACAAAGATCTCCTTTGTTGAATACTAGTTTAGGCTATGTAAGTGGTTCAAGAAACAAACAACTAGAAAGAAAAGAGTCAGTATAGATGATCAAGTTCCAAGTCAACAGACAATCAGATCATGTGAGTACTCTACCACCAAAATCTAATAAAGGCAATATGATCCCTGATAAAAAAAAAATGCCAAGAAGGCCATCCTTCAAGTACCAAAATTTCTTCCATGGTTACTATTTTTAGCACTCTAATTTTGGTCATAAGATTGCAAATTGTCAAATTAAGTTTAGAGACATGCAACTCGGGAGATCAAGAAATAAACAATCTTTGCAACATAGAACTAAACAACCAATGAATAGAAAAAGTTGCACCAATCACTTTGACTTATTGAACAATGAGCTTGAATGCTATAACTCTCATAACTTCGGCCACAAAGCTGCAAACTGCCATCTGAAGAATTACAAAGCATATCCAAGGGTAAAACCCTTAGCTAGAAATGCCAGCACATGGAAAAACAAAGATAGTGAAAAATGTGGTCTAGTACTTTCAGTTCAAAAACAAAAAGACCCCTGGTATATAGACAGTGGATGTTCCAAGCACGTGATTGGAGACAAGGATAAGTTTTTGTCTATAAGTAAAAGAAAAATAGGAAATGTGACCTTTGGAAATAATGAACCAGGTAAAATCAAGGGTAAAGGGATGGTGAGTTTGAGTAATGGAAAAGGAAAATCCCCGGATGTTCCACTTGTAGATGGGCTGAAACATAATTTGCTCAGTGTAAGTCAAATGTGTGACATAGGATGTGAAGTGGTGTTCACTTCCAAAGATTGTAAGATAAAGTCCGTAAACTCGAGACAAGTGGTGGCTAAAGGCATAAGGACAAATAATAATGTATATGTGTTCAAAGAATATAGAGAAGAGTGTCATCTAAGAAAACATGATGAAAGCTGGTTATGGCATAGGAGACTTGGACACCTAAATTTTGATAATATAATCAAACTTAGTAACAGTGGGGAAGTAAAATATCTTCCAAAGATATGATTCTGTATGTAAACCTTGCCAGATAGGAAAGCTTACTCGGACATAGTTTAAATCTAAGAACTTTGCATCAACAAAGAAACCACTTCAGTTAGTACATATGGATCTATGTGGACCATCAAGGAAGGAAGGTACAGGAAAATAAAATTATTTGATGTTGATTATTGATGATTATTTTAGACTTACATGGGTTGCCTTTCTGAAAGAAAAATCTGAAGCATTGAAAAATTCAAAGTGTTTAAGGCTCTGACTGAGAATCAAATAGGAAAACGATTGAAGGAAACAAGGTTTGATAGAGGAGGAGAGTTTATTTTAGGAGACTTCAAGTATTTTTGTGATAAACATGGGATCAAAAGAGAGTATACCATTCCAAGGACTCCATAGAAAAATGGAGTACTTGAGAGGAAGAATAGATCAATTCAACAGATGGAAATATCAATGATGAACGAAAAGAATATTGCTCAGACATATTGGGTAGAAGAAATTCAAACAACTATAGATATTCTTAACAAAGCTCATCTCAGGCCACAGAGTGACAAGACTCCTTATGAACTATTGTTTGGAAGACCTGCTTCAATTAAGCATTTTAAAGTCTTTGGGAGTAAATTCTATATCAAGAATAATGATGAAAATCTTGGCAAATATGATAACAGGGATGATGAAGGTATCTTATTAGGGTATGCTACACATAGTAAATGATACAGATTATATAATAAGAGGCTACATAAATTGGTTGATTGTATTGACATAAAATTTGATGAAGAAATCTCGGGACGAGATGTAAGCAGTTTTGAATCAACAACAGAGGATATAGTTGAAGTTGAAGATGAACAGGTCCAAGAATCAGAAAGAGAAGACTCTGATTCATATGAAGATACAAATACTCATATAGACTCAAATAAATATACAACATCAAATCCTCCCTCTAGAACTACTCAAAAGAATCATCCTGCAAGTCAGATAATTGGTGAGAAAGATGAAGGTGTACAAACCAGGAAAAGGATAATCAAAGACATCGAGAAATCACATATAGAATTCATATCCATGGTGGAAACCAAGAACTTTAATGAAGCCAGTAAATATGTAAACTAGTTAAAATCAATGAATGAGGAATTGGATCAGATTGAGAAGAAAAATACTTGGGATCTTGTTCCTAGACCTGCAGATAAGAATGTAATTGGCTCCAAATGGGTTTTTAAGAATAAAATGAATCAACAAGGACAAATTGTTAAGAATAAATCCAGATTGGTCTGTAAGGGGTATGCACAAGTTGAAGGACAATATTTTGATGAAACCTTTGCACCAGTGGAAAGATTGGAAGCCATCATAATATTTCTTGCTTATGCATGTCATAAGAACTTTAAAGTATATCAGATGGATGTTAAGTCAACATTTCTTAATGGAGATATAGAAGAAGAAGTATATGTGGAGCAACCTGAAGGATTTTCACTCACAGATAATCTTGACTATGTCTATAAGTTGAAAAAGGCATTATATGTACTGAAACATGCACCACGAGCTTGGTATTATAGTCTGCACAAATTTCTATAGGACAAAGGGTTCAAGAAAGGTATTGTTGATAGTAACCTATAGATTAAGTTTGAAGGTGATGATTTATTAGTTTTTTTGGTTTATGTAGATGACATTATTTTTTGATGTACCAATGACCCTTCAATTTAGTGGTTTGCTAATTCAATGCAGACTGAGTTTGAGATGTCCATGATAGGAAAACTGTCATATTTTCTTGGTTTATGAATCAATCAGAGTTCTGGAGGGATATTTATCTCTCAGTAGAAGTATTTGAAAGAGATGTTAAAGAGGTTTCGGATGGAAGATTCTACACCTATGAGCACACCTATGGTGGTTGGTTGCAAGCTCAGTAAATATGATATTTCACCTCATGTTGATCAAAGAACATATCGATCAATGATAGGTAGTCTTATGTACATCACAACATCCCATACTGATATAATACAAGTTGCTGGAATCATAGGTTGTTATCAGTCTTCTCATGAACAAAGTCATTTTGTAGATGTCAAAAGGATATTCAAATATTTGAAGGGTACAATGACTTATGGTCTTTGGTATCCTAGAATTCAAAATTTTCAATTAACTGCATATTCAAATGCTGATTGGGAAAACTATTTGGATGAGAGAAAGAGCACCAATGGAGGTGCATTCTTATTAGGTGATTCCTTAGTAGCATGGCTTAGTAAGAAGAAGGGATGTATTTCATTATCAACTACAAAGGCATAGTACATTGCTACTTTTACTTGCTGCACTCAGATATTATGGATGATACAAACTCTTGCAGATCTGAAGGTAACTTATACTGATCCAATTGCACTTCACTATGATAACACCAATGCCATTAGTGTATCCAAGAATCCAGTATTTCATTCCGAGACCAAGCACATCCCCATAAAATACCATTTTCTGAGAGAGAAGGTCACCAATCAGATTGTTTAGGTTCATTACATTCCAACCAAAAAACAAATTGCAGACATCTTTACTAAACCCCTAGCCAAGACACCATTTGAATATCTCCGTCAGAAGCTGGGTGTCATCCCTTCTCTCACCTAAGAGATTCCATCTTGTCAGGGGGAGTATGTGTTGGTTGAATATCTGATACCTCTGAAAATTACTGCAACAGCTCAGGGGGAGCATTTTTCTTTGACATTGATGTCAAAGGGGGAGAAAAGGTGTGGTCTAGATGCTACAGTCGGAGGTCTAAGAATAATAGTGCATCCTTTTAGGGTTGCCATCAATTCCAAAGGGGGATATTGTTGGCATGTTTATAGGAAGAGTGTTCTTGTCATTGATGGCAAGAACAGAAGGCGAGAAAGCTCAGCAGGAAGAGCAACAATGGTTGTTGGATCACTGATGCAAAGGACCTTCAACCGAATACCTGACAAACGTTGGATCCTTCTAAGTGGAAGGACAGAATAAGATAGAAGAGAAACATCAACGATAGATCAATCCATAGATATAAGAACATAATCGACAAACAACATTTGGTTCACGTCAAAAGTTGTGAGGAGGTTATTGTTTGGGGAATCTTACTTTGGAAGAATTAGCAACTTGAAAGTTGAATCACCTGAAGCCCAAAATATGAAATGAATAAGGACCATCGGATCTAGAGAAAATGCGATGACTATTGGATCAACTTAAGTGGAAGGACAGGATAAGAAAGGGATGATATCTGAGATCTCGATCACCTGAATTTCTGTCAGTCGTCAGATCGAATTAAATGGAACGATAGGATAAGTGGGGAAAAATGATTGAGAATTCCATCATCCGAATATTTGTCAGTTGTCAGATCAAATTAAGTAAAAGATAGGATAATTGGGGCACAAGGTTTGAGAATTCGAATATCCTAAAAAAAATCTCAGTCGTCGGATTGACCAAAGTAAATCTCAATCGTCAGATCATTCGAAGAATATCTCGAGCGTCAGATCATCTGAAGTGAATCTAGGTCATCTAATCCAGAGTGTCAGTTTGATATTTGAAATCCTCGAAGTCTGGAGAGCCAGAGAGCCTAAATAAATCCTCGACCGTCGGATCATCCGAAGTAAATTTTAGTCTTCAGATCATTCTAAAGTGGAAGGATGGGATAAGTTAGAAGAAGGAAGTGCTAATCTCAGCGGTCTATAATCAGGCACTCAGATCTACGGTCGACAGGGCATATTGAACCCCCCCCGACCTTTCTTCCTTTAACAATGGGGGGGGATCTGAGTCGGTGGTATTTTCCATGTGGGACCCTCATACATGTCACCTTCCTGTCAAATCAGACCCCACTCACTCATTACCACTTACCACCTAACCCCCCATCCAAGTAAACCACCAAACCACTCATACATACCACCTCTGTGATCCGACGTCACACTCCAGTACCCACTACACGTCACACTCCACTACCGCGCTCTTCCTCCACACTCCACTACACTGCCTACACGTCTCACCCACGTTAGCAGACCACCTCAAAAAGGACATGTGGTAGACCACATCAGTAAGGACATGTGGAAGACCACATTAGCAAGGACATGTGGTAGTAATCTCTATACTTTGAGGGAAAGTAAAGTCTGAGGCTTGAGATTTTAGAAGTCTAAAGCCCTGAAGGAGATCTTGACCGTTGATCGAGAAAGGGGCCACAGAATCGTTGATCTAGCTGAAAGGTCAAATTCCAAAAGTAGAGCAAAGTCATCGATTGAGAAGGATAAGTGTCCACATATCATAGACTCTAGAATATTGGCGTATGGAGAAAATAAGGCTTTGAGATTTGAAACTCCCAAAGCTCGGATCATGAAATAAATCACAGTTGTTGATTTAGGGAGGTTAAATCTAATCCACAGATCGTGAAAGAAAAAATATGAATCGTTCGTTCATGATCACCATCAATATCATGAGATTGATAGTCCCATTGCATTGTGGAGTCAGAACATGCTCAGGTCTTAATGTTTTGTGAGCGGGCCACAATCAAAACCACGGTATCGCCAAAGGCTTACATGGAGCTCTGTAGTGAATTTCGGGGTGAAAAGCAGATTGCCCTGAAACCACTTTTGATCATGCCCTCAATCGCATGGTCACATGAGAGCATAGACCAAGGTCACATCAGGGGAAGATTGAGGAAGGAGTTATCACTACTAGGCTCCATATTGGAGGTTACACATTGAAAAGTCAAAAATCTTCTGCGTGTATAATCCAATGGCGCTAATCAAACCGAATCTGATCTAAGGGTTGTTGTTTCACTTCGTGGTTTCTTGATCAGTTATGATTCAGTGACACTAACTGAATCATTGTTCTGGGGCATTGGAATCATGTCTCTTGAGCGTTATGATATTCTTGACATGGGCATTGGAGATTCAGAGAGTAACAGATGGTGAGAGCATGAATAAAAGAAAGATGTCATGATAGAGGAAGGTTGTTGTTTCTCTATAAAAATTATTCGAACTATAAGCAATGAATCTTACAGCATGAACTGAGGGAGAAAATGGAGAAATGAAGAACATAAGATGGATAGAGCATAAATGGTGAAAACAATAGACTGTACGAGAACTTAAGCGCAAGGAGATGCGAGGAGGAACACATTGATGCGGGCAGAGAAGAAAAAAATTGTAGAACAGAGAAGAAGTGGTAAGCATTAAAATGTCTGTATTGTTGTAATGTCTTATTCACGTAAATATTTATAATCAGGGTGGTAGGGTGGTGCTAGGGAGGACTATTGTCCTCAGAGTTTCAAGTGGGTGCTTGAACATAGGGAGTTGTAGCTTCCATCTAGTTACAGCCAGGAAAACCAAGGTGGTAGGGTGGTGCAAGAGAGAACCATCGTTCTTTGTTATATAGGTTGGTGCCTGTCTGAATAGAAGTTGGTGCTTCCTTCTAGTGGGTGCTAGAGAAACCAGAGAGTTAGTGCTCTCAACAAGTTGCAACTTGTTAAAGAAGAGGTTGTAGCCTAATTTTGAGTTGGTGCTCAAAGATTGATGATGTACACAACATAAAAGACTGCATATCATTCTAAGAAGAAGAGGTTTTCTCCCTTTATGGGTTTCCTCGTGAATATTTGTCTCTTTGTATACCATAAGTGTGATTGTTGTCTATTATTTTTGTTATTCATGTCTTGCATAATATTGATGATCACTTGGAGAAGATTAATAATATTTCAATAGGAATAAAATTGTTTAAGCATAGTAACGACTGATTCACTCCCCCCTCTTAGTTGTCTTAGTAATTTCAACAACAATTGCATGTTTCTCTCTCACTTCCACACGTGTCTCAGTTAACTGATAATTGCATGGATATGTTAACTAGGACTAGGTAGAATTTCACTCCAATGTCTGTCAGTGAGTGTCTAGATCTCTCTAGATAACTACTATGGTGCATTAGTTACTCATGTATCTTATATCTATTGTAAATTATTCAGTCTTTGAGTGTGGAATATGGTTAATGAGAATTCTTCCATTCTTTCTCTCCTTCTTCTTCTTTCTCAAATTCTCTATGAAAATGTGTGTAGTAATTTCTAGCTAGATCTATTTTGTCCAGGTTCAACACATTTACATGGTATAAGAGCTAACAGACTGCTAAGCAAAAGCTACACTAAATTATTTTTGCAGGTACTGAAGATTGAATAATGTCAAATAGATGGATTGTTCACCGAAAATACTTCTCACGCCTCATAACTATTTGGAGTGTAATCCAAAAAAAAATATTATGCTCATATGCAGAGGCTTGTACCAAATAACTATGGCAATGGAAGTAGAGCTTGATTCCACCGATGAGAAAAACAATTTTCTCAATAGAAAAGATATGGCCATAGGATTTATCTGCTTGTCTATTTCTCCAGAAATTCTCCACTAAGTGTGTGATGTCTCACAATACTTCATTCCAAATGAATTATGGACCAGATTGGAGGTTATATTTGGTAATAAAGAAGATTGTAAAGATTGCATGTAGGGGATTAGATATATAGAGCCAGAAAAGAAACCGTCAGAAGATCAAGCATCTTATTCTGAAGAGTCTTCTACACAAGTATTTGCACAAATGTGCATTCCATTAATTGAATATGATGTCTACTCCATTTCAGATTTGTTTTCTGAATTTCATTTGGAAGATATATGGCATGCATCTCAGGGGTCACATGCAGACACTTTTCCATGCATAATGCATGAATCTTAGGAGACAAAAAGGGATCCGCACACATAAGACTCAATTATGATATTTTCTTAGAAAAAATTGCAGAAACAAATTGTGTATTTTAATTCCTCTTGGGAAAATATCCAATTTTAAAAAAAAATTGTTTAAAACAAATTCCGAGAAGTGAAGTTATGATCATTTTAAAATCAACAAAATTTCAGCATTTTTCCAGAAATGACTACACAGTTTTCAAAATTTCATCCAAAATTTATTTGGATCTTATTCATTACAAGAAGAGAAAGTGTATATGTGTGGACATATCAATAGTGCATCTACTTCATCATATCCGTGTAGAAATATGCATCTTCAACAAAATATTCAATGAGGACAAACTTGCACAGTTGCGAGGTCTTCTTGGAGTGAAGGACCTGGTTTCTTAGCAACTGCTTTTTGTTCCTTCTCATTTTTTATTTTATTTTATGCATTGTAATTTGAGGGGGGGTGGGGGTTTCCCATGAGGTTTTCCCTCTTTCCTCGTTTATTTCAGTGGATCTTTTGTATTTGGGTGCCTAACATGGCCTTGGTTGTCAGGACCCATTCATCATGTACACCTTAGTAGTGTTCAGGGGGGGTGTTGGAGATATTACACACTCCCCTATAATTGTTTTCCTAAGTTTGATAGTCCAATGTTGAGAATGATTATTTAGATGAGAATTTTCTCTCTAGAGAATTTTCCCCTAGGGTGTTCCTCTTTAGTTTAGAGTTAGTTACACTCAGTTAGACTAGTGGAAGTCACTCATGCATGGAAACCTCGGTTTTATCACCAATAGTTGCATGTGTCTCTCTCACTTCCACACGTGTCTTAGTTAACTGATAATTGCATGGATTCGTTAACTAGGACTAGGTGGCAGTTCACTCCAATGTCTATCAGTGAGTGTTTAGATCTCTCTAGATCACTACTATGGTGCATTAGTTACTCATGTATCCTATTGTAAATTATTCACTCTTTGAGTGTGGAATACAGTTAATGAGAATTCTTCCATTCTTTCTCTCCTTCTTCTTGTTTCTCAATTTCTCTCTACAAATATGTGTAGTATTTTCTAGCTAGATCTACTCTATGCAGGTTCAACACATTTACAATCTCCAACCATCTATCAAAATTAGGTGAGTCCCTCATAACTAACTAGTAGTTATTCTAAAGTTTTTGTAGGCTACTCTATGCAAATATTTATATTGTTCTTCAAATTTATTCTTTGTTAATGGTCATCCTTGTACATAGGATATTTTTAATCCACAAAAATAAGGATAAGATAAAGAAGGATCCATCCTCCTCAAATTATCTAGATAAATCATTAGACACCACATTTTCATTACCCTTGTTATATATAATATGTTAAAAAAAACAAATCATTTCAAATAGAACGAACACCTTCAGTAACCACTCACACAACTAGATCAAATATCAACACACTGATGTGTTTACATGGTTAAAAAACTCGAAAAGGGAAATAGTCTACTTCCCCAGCCAACGTGACCACTTGAGGCAAGATATTAATGCAAAAGAAAATATTTTAAATGAGTGTTTCTCACAATCGATCATTAGAAAATGACCTTCCATGCTCTTTAAATAGAGATCATGGAACAATAAGGTGTTAATCCATGGATCAATGTATCCATTAAGATAGAGGAGAATATGAGTCATTGGATCACACTATGTATAAAACATATCGTGACTGTCATATTACATAACTATAAATGCATACTAATGCATACTATAGAAACACACGTTTACCTAAAGACACATTCAACCAAGTTGATCTTAACTAAATCCTAAGTGTCCAAATATCCTAACATCCCCCCTTAAGAACAACTTGGGATAGGATTGAAATATTTACAAAGGTGACACAATAGGACAAGGAAGGAAGCATTAGAGCCTATCCCCCTTAATGAAAACTTTCTAAACTCCTAACATAGATCAAAGTTTGGAAAACTTCACTTCTGTAAGAAACTTTATGAAAATATCTACAACTTGATCTTATGTAGGGTAAAATAACACTTCAATAACTCGATAATGAACAAACTTTCTGATTAAGTGCATGTGTAGCTCGATGTTTTTTTTGTGTTCAGGTTGAACTGGATTTTTGGCAATATTGATGGAACTTTGATTGTCTGATGCAGGAGCATCGCCTTCAAAGTCAAAGAAGCAAGCGCCAAGGCAGGGATATGACATCTCAACATGACAGAATTCCAAATCAACATTTAAATCAGAAACATAATGAGTTGTTGAGATATTTTGGAAACAACATTTTTAAATATATCTTGTTTGTAAATTCTTGTACAACTGTAAGGAGTTGCAGATAGAGAGTGTCATCTCTTATCTGRTTATAAATGATAGTTATTGTAATAGGACAAGGTAGGTAACCACTATAAATTGATAGGATAGGTTGCAGATAGGACGGAGAAGAGMTGGAGGAGCCACTCAGATAGATTAATGTTGTATTGTATTAAAGGAAAAGAAGAAGAGTCAAAAGGGAGTTTTTAAAGTAGAAGATAGGAAAAGAAAAAAAAAATGCAGTGAAGAACTRTAATACGATGTAATTTATTTCATGGATGAACATAATAGACATAATTGTTCCAATTCCTTGGACAATGTTCATTTTGAGGTGTGATTGAGTGAATGGTGTATTCTGTGTGTGTTTTAGTTCATTTTGTTTATGTATGATTGTTTATGGTTGATCATATGAATCTGTGACGAACTCGATAAGTTTAAATCATTTCCCTTCTGAGAACTTGTATGCAAGGAGTGCATCGATAGAGTCTTGAATTGACTCAAAGGATTTCATAAGGAACGATGGGAACTTAGACCAAGTGCAAGGAGCGAACATAATCAAGAAGTGACTAATTGTCGAAGAACCAGAATAGAGAAGCGCAAGGAGTGCGAGAAGAGTTTATTTTGCATAAATATTTTGATCTGAGTTTCTCGAGATACCAGGAATGCAAGGAGTGCATGGAAGATAAAAATCCTCAATGGGGTCAAGCTCAGAAGAGATAGCAGGTAGAAATATTCAAAGGGAGTGAAGCTCTTAAGGTTTCAAGAGTTATCGGTCAAGATCCATCTAGGAGGAAGCGGGATCATTCCAGATCATTGGATCTAGGAAAATTGCATGAGCTTTAAGTATCTGTGTGAAAACAGGACCGAGGATTCGCCGAAGTCCGAAGAGCCGAATTGATTTAGAGTTGTCGATCTGAGGGAGACACATGTTAACAGATTGTCGAATTCAGGTGAAAACACTTCGGGAGAAAGTGAGTGTGCAGGAGTTGAAACTCCTGAAGCCCGAAGAGTCGAAGTGAATCACAATTGTCGATATGTGAGAGACACGCATCGAGAGATTGTTGACTTCAGGTGGAAGTACTTTAGGAGAAAGAAAGTGTGGAGAGTTTGAAACTCCCAAATACCTAATTTCCGAAACAAATCATGACCATTGATTTGAAAGGGACACACGTCAATTGATCATGGAAATCTAGGAGTGTGTTCTCCAGAGATAAGGAAGGAAAGGAGAAAAAGGGTCATTGACTGAAAGTTTACCAAGGAATAAAATAAGACAGACCTCAACCGTCTATCAAGAGGCATTTCCCAA
>JASDQU010689036.1:85307-104554 GCA_032191745.1 Picea mariana
CCGAAACAAATCATGACCATTGATTTGAAAGGGACACACGTCAATTGATCATGGAAATCTAGGAGTGTGTTCTCCAGAGATAAGGAAGGAAAGGAGAAAAAGGGTCATTGACTGAAAGTTTACCAAGGAATAAAATAAGACAGACCTCAACCGTCTATCAAGAGGCATTTCCCAAGATCACAAGATCGACGATTGTTCTTAATAGAGGGGCAAAAAGTGATCGAACTTTAAAATATTAATAGAATCCCGCAATAGAAACCACGATATTGCCAACGGGATATGTGGAAACTAGTTGTGAATTGCGGGGAGAAAAGCAGTGTGGTCTCAAACCACTCTTGGCCACCCTGCAATCACATGCTTGCGTGAGGTCATCACCCGAGGTCACATGTAGGAAGGGGTTAATGGAAAAGGATCTAGCACCTAAACTTTGATATTTCGGGAGCACGAAGGAAGAGGTCATGGGTATCATAGGACCTTCACCAAAAGATGAAAGTACATGTATTTAATTACAAAGTGAGACTATCAAGGTTTTAGAGAGCCAATTTGGCTCATAGAATCGAAGATCCTTGACTGGGAGGTCGCGTAGCCCCGAGGGAGAGTAGGGGGTTTGCATCGGGTGGTATCAAATCTATTGAATTTGTTTTGAAACAACATACAAAGGAGAAAGGAGATAAATTGATATCATTAGTGGTATCAAGAGTTGATTTTTTTTATAGACATCAGAAGGTGAAGAAAAGGAATCATGACACCCAGGAGACGCATAGTGAATCCAGAAATGGAAGAAGAAATGAGGCGAATCAGAATGAGACTGGATGCCATGGAAACAACACAGAGGATAGAACCAAAAACTAGAGATATCAGTGAAGATGAAAGTGAAGATATAGAGGTCAAAGAATATGTAGCAGAGGATGTTGTAGAAGACCTCTTGTTGAAATTTGTTTCAAGAATAGGAGCCAGAGAAAAAATAGAGGTACCAATGTATGAAGGCAATTTAGAAGTTGAAGAATTGTTGGATTGGGTATGTGTTATGGACAATTAATTAGATTGTGAATATATCGAAGAAGAGAAAATGGTGAAGAATGCAGTGACAAGACTAAAGGGTCATGCAACACTATGGTGGGATGAACTGCAAGCCGATCACAAATGCAGGGGCAAGCAAAAAATTAAAAGCTGGGATAGGATGGTAGCCAAGCTAAAAGAAAAATTTATCCCAAAGGACTATCAAATCAATCTATTCATGAGATTGCAGAACCTGAGATGGAAAATCTTATCAGTGAAGTAATACACTGAGGAATTTTACAGACTAAACATCAGGGCTAGACAAAAAGAGAATGATGATGAAAAAAAAACCAGGTATATCAGTGGACTGAGATATGAAATACAAGAGGAAATCAACATGATGTTTGTTATTAAAGTCAAGGATGTTTATCAAACAACCTTGAAAGATGAAGATAAATTGTCCATAAAACAAATCCAACAAAATAGATGAGGAAATTCAAGCAAAGGTAAGGGAACCAATAGAGAGAAGTTCCAAAAACCAAAGCATGAATATGGAAAGCATCATAGTCACCCTGAGAAACGTGGATGTTCTAAGGAAGGACAACATGGAGTAAGAAGCTTTTTTCCTAGAGGAAGAAGAAGATCTAGAGGAGGTGAAATTAGATGTTACGCATGTGGAAAGATAGGGACATGTCTTGGGAATGACCAAAGAATAAGAAAGACACTTGATGGGTGTTATATATGCACTAAAAAAACACTAAAAACCCTCAATTAAATTTTCAACATGGGGTAAGTAAACTTAGGGTTGTAGCAAAATATATGCCAAAGGTAGAAGGGTTGGTAGTAGTATAGTCTAACTAAGGAAGTGGCTATCTAAGGGCTAATCTATTCAAGCAAACCTATCTAATGATCAAACCCTACTAAGAAAATTGAAACTATGTAACCTAAGTACTTTTGGGCCAAGGATCGATGGATAGTTCTAAGAAGACAAGTAAAAACCCTATGTAAAGAAAACTAGTTCATAAAAATAAGCAAAAGAAACTATTTAAGCATAATAAACAAATGACAAAAGCAAACTTCTATAACTTGCCAACCTATATTCAATGAGTAACTACCTTATGAAAGCAAATAAATAAACAAGAAAGCAAAGACACCTAAATAACCTACTAAAGCAAGTAAACAAGTAAGCAAAGACAACTATCTAACCTACTAAAGCAATAGACAAGTAAGAAAAGACAACTAACTAACCTACTAAAGAAAACAGACAACTAACTACTGCAAGCAATCAAATTAAAACTTCTCATTGAACAACTATCTAGCCTAAGATGTAAGTGGACTAAATTCTTAATTCAAAACTATTTCTAATTCATGAAAGGAAATCTATTTAATTTAAAGTAAGAAGGATTAACAACTAATCTTGAACCTATGATAAGCAAGCTATTATTTGATCTATCAAAGAAAATACTAGCTATCCTACAACAACAATAAGACTATCTTCTAGACTATAAAAGAAAGAAACTATATCTTTTGATCTACAAAAACAAGAAACTATCTTTTGATCTATGAAAACAGGAACTATCTTTTAACCTATGAAAAACTCAAATATAATGTTGGTGGTTGTGTGAATGTCTTCGGTGTCAGATGATATCTCAATGGCACTTGACAACAAAGGATAATTCAAGTGGTAGAAGCTCAACACTGATCTCAACAACAAAGTGAAAGGTATGGATTAAAGAATCCAACGAGAATTTAGCCATGACAAAAACAATGTTAAATACGATGTATATTCATATATGAAACATCAACAACATAACAAGATCATCATAATACTTCTATACTACATAAGCAAAATTCATACTTAAACTCAAGCTATTAACTAAGAAATACAATTGCAATTTAACTCTAGGAAATAAATTACATAAATGAAACTATGCTATATCTATTCTAACAATTCAAACTGCAATAAAGAAATGATTAAAAACATGACATTAAAAAGTAAACTAACAACTACATTAACCAACAACTAATTAAACAAGATCTATATAAAAATGAGATAAGCAAGCTATAATTAAAAACTGAAATCAATTCTATCCATCCATGAAATCCTTGTCAAAGAAAATCCAAATTAAAACTCTATTCTATTCTATTTAAAACTCTGTTTTAAATTTAACTCTAAAATCATAAATAAAAATGTAATCTAGTATATATTTGCACATGGGGTTAGTCTAGAGATTTGCAAATCCATTCCTAACTACAATATTAATGCATGCTAACATGATCCATCATACTAACCTGCAAAAGAGAATCAAATCAATTAAACTACAACTACAAACTAATTAACACAATGAAAAATGCATGTACAAGAAATAAAAAGAACAACTAAACTATGAAATGCATAAACAACACAAAGAACAATTACTAGACTATTGGTGGCCCCCCCAGCAAGTCGTGGTCACTTCCTAAAATCACACCATGAACTCAGCAGGTCGAATTCATTATAAAAACTCAAAAACACAGTTCTTGCATAATCTGGCAATGTAAAATAGAAAAACAGATTAAAATCGTATTTCTATCTATCACACTGATGTTTCTACTACTTAACAACTATCTAACTACCTCATTGGTATTTATAATGTTTATAGACCAAGTGGTCAACCACTTCTAAATTCGGCAATTTTCATTAAATGATGCCCTAACTGCTAAAATAGAGCAAGCCAATAATCGCTCAGCTGAACAACCAAGACTGAGTTTTCGGGAGCTAAGTAGCTAGAGGGGGAAAGCATGAAAAAAACCCACATTCCCGATTTGCCCATCACTGGCCACCAATACCAAAACCACCAAGTTGCCCTCCGTTTTTGTGCAATACGCAGTGCTGGATAGAGTGTCGAATCGGGTACCAGAACGAGTGCTGGAAGGAGTTTTGGACTGAGTGTCGAAAGCAAAAACGTGGTGCGTTTTCTCCCTATAACACCAAAAAATGTGAATTACCTCTTGGTAATCATAAAACGTGATGAATTATACCCAAAAATGATATTAAACATGAATTGCACGTACATGGTGGAGATCATACCATTTTAACATAAAATTATTCAAAAAGCTCCTTCAAAATATGAAAAACACATATGTACATGCGAAAAAAGTGTATAATAACCGTCATAAAATTGATCATATCTCGAGCCCAACAACACTAGAGGAGGAGAAGCACACATTTCTGAAGAACAGAAGCATGTGGAAGCAGAAGCGACAGATGGAGGAAAGAACCTCATGATGAGGAAAGTTCTTCTTAAACCAGAGAAGGAGGTAGAGGAACTAGTTCAACAAAAAAGTATGTTCAGAACTGTTTGCAAAACGAAAGATAGAGTTTTCAAGGTGATCATAGACAATGGGAAAACTAACAATCTAGTATCCACATAGATGGTGGAGAAAATAGAGTTGAAGACAACTGCACATCCAAACCCATACAAGGTATCATGGTTGTAGAAAGGACATCAAGTAATGGTAAGTCAACAATGCCATGTTGAATTTAAAATAGGAGGTTATAGGGATGAAATATTATGTTATGTAATTCCTATGGATGTTTGTCATATTTTATTGGGGAGACCATGGCAGTTTCACAAAAAAGTTAATAATGATGGGAGGAAGAATACTTATACCTTAGAAAATAATGGTAGGACACATATGTTGTTTCCAATAGAAGACAAAGAGCAAAAGAAAGAAGCTAGTTCAAGTATACTTCTCATGAGTGGGAAGGAACTCTTGAATGAATTCAAGAAGGAGCAGGAGATGCAGTTTGCTATAGAGAGGAAGCCAAGAGCTATCCTTACAAATACTTATGTGGAAGATTTACCTAAAGAATCCAGGAACTGTTAGAAAATTTTGTTGACATAGTAGTGGATGAGTTACCTCACTCATTGCCACCCATTAGGAGCATAAGCCATCATATTGACCTTATCCCAAGAGCTAGTTTACCAAACAAAGCAGCTTATAGGTTGACACCTAGATAGAATGAGGAAGTCAAAAATCAATTCCAAGAGTTATTAGATAAAAGTTTAGTCAGGAAAAGCCTAATCCCATGCACAGTACCAACTGGGTTGATTCCAAAGAACGATGGAGGATGGATAATGTGTACAGATTCCAGATCCATCAATAAGATCACAATTAGGTATAGATTCCCTTTACCCAGGATGGATGATTTGATGGATTGTTTGAGTAGAGAAAGCTATTTTTTCAATATAGACTTGAAGAGTGGATATCATCAAATAAAGATGAGAGAGAGAGATGAATGGAAGACAACATTCAAGACAAATGAAGGTTTGTTTGAATGGATGGTCATGCCATTTGGGTTGACAAATGCCCCAAGAAAATTTATGAGATTAATGAATCAAGTATTGAAAGACTTCATAGGAAAATTTGTCATAGTGTATCTAGATGACATACTACTCTTCAGTAAGATAGAGGGAGAACACTTAAAACATTTGACATCAGTCATGAAAAGGTTGCAGCAAGAAAAATTGTTGATAAATCTTAAGAAAAACTCTTTTATGATGACAACTCATATACTTGGGTTTTGTGATCTCTTCAAATGAATTGAAGATGGATCCAGAAAAGGTGAGAAAAATAAAAGAATGGCCATCTCCAAGAAGCATATTTGAGGAAGAATTTTTCATGGGTTAGCAAGTTTTTATAGAAATTTTATCAGAAATTTCAGTGGTATATGTACACCCATGATGGACACTGTGAAGAAGAAGCACAAGTCTTTTAATTGGACAGAGGAAGCTAAAAAAAGTTTCAAAGTGTTGAAGGAGAAGATCACAGAACAACCAATTTTGGTCTTACCATATTTTGGAAAAACATTTCAAGTGAGATGTGATGCAAGTGGAGTAGCTATTGGAGCAGTCTTGATTCAGGATAATAGGTCAGGTGCTTATTTTAGTGAGAATTTGAATGACACCAACAAGAAGTATTCCACATATCACATAGAATTTTATGCAGTGATTCAAGATTTAAAGAAGTGGAGGAACTATCTAATTCCTAAATAATTTATCTTTTATAGTGATAATCAAGCTTTGCAGTTTATTACTAGACAAGAAAAGTTGAATCAGAGACATGCTGAATGGGTAGAATTTATGCAGAATTTTACTTTTGTTATCAAACATATTGCTAGAACTGCTAACAAAGTTGCAGATGCTATGAGAAGGAGGAGTTTAATTGTACAGGAATTCTAAGTAGATACCTTAGGTTTTGATGATCTAGGTGGATATCGATGGCCACCCACCTTTTCCAAATGGCTCAAAACAGTTTTCTGGCAATTTTGGTAATTTACTATTTTTAGTAGTTTTTAACTTTTGGGGCCATTTTGAGGGCCTAAATGAAGGTTTTTTGGGATCGAGATTCTTAATTATAGCGGAAGGATATAATTGAGCCCCTAAATGAAACTCCTCGACAATACCTTTCCAATGAGCTATCGTGCACCCCAAACAAAGATCGTATGCCAAAGTTACACCCCCGAGAAGTTGATACACCAAACTTCCCAAAACGAGGTCCAAAAAACTATTGGCTTTTCATATTTTCGGGTTAGGGTTTTGGATTTTATTTATGATAAAAATGCCTTTGGAGCCTCATTTTAAAAATCATCTTCTTGAGAATGTGAGTAGACGTCACATCTTTTCTCAGAGATAAGCTACCACCATTCTAGTGAGTCTTTCACTCTGTATTTTTACAGTCTCTATACATTTCTTTTATTAATAGAAATCGTGTATTATTGTATCTATGTGTTTATGGTTGCCTCTCTGATACATTTTTGTTATATTATTGGATATTTGTGATATCTCTGTGCATTTCTTTATTATATCTCCACTCTCATTTCATGCCAAAAATAATCTGGATCATTTGAACACCTCAAGGAAATGTATCAAGAAGATAGATATTTTAAGAAAGCTTATGATGCATGCAAGAATCCTTTGTTGGGAGACAAAATCCCATGGACAGAATATTTTATGCAGGATGGATTATTTTTCAAAGGGAGGCAACTATGAATACCAAGATGCTGAATGAGAGATAACCTGTTGAAAGAGAAACACAATGGAGGCTTAGCTGGAAATTTTGGTCATGATAAGACATTTGCACAACTGAGAAATTCATACTATTGGCCAATCACGAGGGAAGAGGTCAAAATTTTTGTGAACAAATGCAGAATTTTCGAGTATGCAAAAGGAAGACAATAGAACATTGGTTTGTATCAGCCATTACCAATTCCAGAAAGGCCATGGGATGAAATCAATATGGATTTTTTATTGGGATTTCCTAGAACCCAGAAAGGGAGTGATTCCATATTTGTTGTGGTGGACAGATTTTCAAAAATGGCACATTTTATACCATTCTAGAAAACAAATGATGCTACACACATAGCCAATTTGTTTTCAGAGAAGTGGTGAGACTACATGGATTTCCTAGGAGCATAGTCTCATACAACGACACAAAATTTGTAGGAGGCTTTTGGAGAACTCTATGGAAGAGGCTGGGGACAAACGTGTCCTTTAGTTCATCATATCACCCTTAGACATGTGTATAGACTGAAGTAGTAAATATGAGTCTAGGAAACTTTTTAAGAAGTTTAGTCACTGAGCAAGGCCATCAATGGGATCAGATTTAGGCACAAGCAAAATTTTCATTTAACAATTCAGTGATTAGGAGCACTGGAAACATTCCATTTGAAATTGTGTATGGTATACAACCAAGAGGGATTAAAGAGTTGAGAGATCTAAATCAAGATGAATTCAGAAGTGATGGCGTAGAAGATTTTTCAATAGGAATGCAGAAACTCCATGATAGAGTCAGAGGAGAGTAGCTACAGGACAACAGCTTGAAATATAAGAAAAGATTTGATCAGAAGAGGAGAGAAGTTCAATTCGAATTAGGAGATGAATTTTTAGCTCATTTGAGAAAATAAAGGTTTCCAAGGGGAACGTATAACAAGTTGAATATGAAGAAGATAGGACCATGCAGGATTCTCAGAAAATTTGTGGCTAATGCTTATGAAATTGGATTTCCAAACAATGTTGGGATATCACCGATATTCAATGTTGCAGACTTGTACCTTACATGAGAGATGATGTAGGAGAATCAGATGATCAGAAAGAAGTTCGGTGGGAAGAAAAAATGTTCACATCAGAAAAAACTCAGATGGAGAGAATCATAGAACATATATTTGGAAAGAAGACCAGGAGGAAGACATATCCTAAATACTTAGTGAAGTGGAAAGATCATCCAATGGAAGATTCAAGTTGGGTCACTAAATCTGATATTTTGAAGCATGGAAAAATAATGCAGGACCTCATGGACAAGAGACCATTAATATTTTAGCTAGAGGAGTATGATGCAGGAGCATCACCTTCAAAGTCAAAGAAGAAAGTGTGGAGGTAGGGATATGACATCCCATCATGAGATAATTTCAAATCAAAATTCAACTCAAAAACAGAACGAGTTGTTGAGATATTTTGGAAACAACGTTTTTAAATATATCTTGTTTGTAAAGTCTTGTACAAATGTAAGGAGTTCCAGATATAGAGTTTCAACTCTTATTCGATAATAATTGTTAGTTATTGTAATAGGACAAGGTAGGTAGCCGCTAGAAACTAATAGGATAGGTTGCAGACAGGAAGGATAAGAGCTCGCAGAGCCACTCCTTAGATAGATTATTGTTTTATTGTATTAAAGGAGAAAAACAAGAGACCAGAGGGAGTTTTTAGAGTAGAATATAGGAAAAGAAAAAAAAAGATGCAATGAAGAACTGTAATACGATGTAATTTATTTCATGGATGAATAGAATAGATAGAATTATTCCAATTCCTTGGATAATGTTCATTTTGAGGTGTGATTGAGTGAATGGTGTATTCTGTGTGTGTTTTATTTCATTTCATTTATCTATGATTTTTTATGGTTGATCATATGAATTTGTGATGAACTAGATAATTTTCAATCGTTTCCCTTCTGAGAAATCGTATGCAAGGAGTGCATATCGTACACAAGGAGTGCGTCGACAGAGTCTTGAATTTACTTAGAGGATTTCATAAGTAACAGCGGGAAATTATACCAAGTGCAAGGAGTGCACATAATAAAGAAGCGACTAAGTGTCGAAGAACCAGAGCAGAGAAGCACAAGGAGTGTGGGAAGAGTTTCTATTGAATAAATCCTTAGATCCGAGTTTGTCGAGATCCTAGGAATGCATGGAGTGTGTGGGAGATCAAAATCCTCAAGGGGGTCAATCTTAGAAGAGATAGCGGGGATAAATATTCAAAGGGAGTGAAGCTCTGAAGGTTTCACAAGTTATCGATCAAGATCCTTCTAGGAGGGAGCGAGATCTCTCCAGATCGTTGGATCTGAGAAAAGTGCACGAGATTTAAGTCTATGTGTGCACACATGAGAGAGGATTCACCAAAGTTTGAAGAGCTGAAGTGATTCACAGTCATCAATATGAGGGAGACACTCGTCGATAGATCATCAAATTTGGGTGAAAACACTCTGGGAGAAAGTGAGTGTGCAGGAGTTGAAACTCTTGAATCCTGAAGAGCCAAAGTGAATCACAGTCATCTATCTGTGAGAGACACACATAAAAAAATTATCGAATTCAAGTGGAAGTACTTCGAGAGGAAGCGAGTGTAAAGAGTTTGAAATTCCCAAAGCTCGAATTTTTGAAACAAACGACAACCATTGATTTAAAAGGCACATGCATCGATTAATCATGAAAATATGGGAGAGCATGCTCCAGAAAGAAGAAAGGAAAGGATAAAAAGGGTCATTGACTGAAATTTGACCAATGCAGAAAGGAACACAGACCGTAGTCGTCAGTCAAGAGGCACTTCCCGATATCACAATATCGACGGTCGCACTTAATAGCGTGGACAGAAAGCGATCGTACTTTAAAATCTTAAGAGTGGGCCACAATCAAAGCCACGGTATTTTTGAAGGGATACATGGCAACTGGTTGTGAATTGTGGGGAGAAAATCAGTTTGGTCTGAAACCACTCTTGGCCACCCTGCAATTATGTGCTTATGTGAGGTCATCGCCCAAGGTCACATGCACCAAGGGGCTAATGGAAAAGGAGCTAGCACCTGAACTTTGATATTTTGGGAGTGCGAACGAAGAGGTCGCGGGTATCATAGGACCTGCACCAAAAGATGAAAGGGCATGTGTTTAATTACAAAGTGAGACCATGAAGGTTTCAGAGAGACGATTTGGCTCAAAGAATCGAAGATCCTTGACCAGGACGTCGCGCAGCCCCGAGGGAGAGTAGGGGGTTTGCATCATTGTCGCACCATAGGGTGGTTGCATGTTATTGTTGGAAGCCAAACTATGAAATGATTTGTCAAATCCACAAGGATTCTTGACTTGCATTAATTTTTGTTTGGTACTTTGCTTCTGTGGAAGAAAGAGTAAGAGCATGTTGTTTCTTACAAGCCCAAGTGATAGGTCTGGAACCAAGGATGAAAGCATAACCTACAATAGACTTCCAATCATTAGGTTCATTGGACCAATATGAATTAGTGAAACCAACCAACAAAGGAATCCCCCCTAAAATGTAATGTATCCCAAATTGAACTGTATCCCATACATACCAAAGTATCCTTTTTGTTTCTCTCCAATGGCTTTCATGGGGTGTTTTCATATACCAAGAAACAATACCAACATCAAAGGAAATAGCAGTGTTGGAATATTCACCAATACTAAGAGGGGGAGTGAATCAATATTGAGCACTTTTTACCATTTTCAATCACAACATTAACTTATTAATGATTACATTCACTTATGATTTCATTTAACATATCCTAAACATTTAACCATAAATAGTACCATTTAAAAATGTGTCACATCATACACAATACACAATATATTTTTACGTGGAAACCCAAATGGGAAAAAACCACATAATGATTTCTTATATATCACAATATTACATTCATAGGAAGCATCAACTTCCAAAATTCTCCAACACCAAATGGAAGGAGGCACCAAACCCCTGTTTAGAGGCTCCAACCTAAACGAAGATACAACTCCCTAGATTTTCCATCTCCAACTAGAAGGAGGCTCCAACCCCCTAATTTATAGGCTCCAACCTGAAGCAAGATCCAACTACCTATATTCTCCAGCACCAACTAGAAGGAGGCTCCAACATGAAGGAATATCCAACTCCATGTATTCTCCAGCTCCGACCGGAAGGAGGCTAGAACCCCCTTTCCATTCCCTTTCCTACCTCCCTAAAATATAAATGGAGACTCAACTTGTCACTTCCAGTGTCACTGATAATAACCCTGTCACTACCACTGATAATCAACCTGCCAGTGTCACTGATAATCAACCTGTCACTAACATACTATCACTGATATAGATGTCTCATCGTTAACAAAACTAGATCCACTCACATGAATAACATGCCAATATCACTAAGAACATCTCTCAAACATATTCCCAACATCACCAAGATATGCATCGAACCATGTGCCAAGATATATGTGCCATAATATCCATAAACCATGTATCAAAGATATGCCTCAAGCATGTGTCATAATAGTTATGTTATGCATCAAACCATGTACCAAGGATATGCCTCAATCATAATCCATATCATTCATGATATTCCTCAACCATGTACCAAAACATATGTCTCAAATAATGTACTAAGCATGTACCAAAATATGTCTCAAGCATGTACCAAGCATGTACCGAAATCTCTAATTTGTGCATCAAGCATAAGCCATGATCTCCAAAATATCACCAACATATGTCTCTATCCATATTCCAAAGACTCTCCAATATATGCCTCAAGGCTTATAGTATCTAATACATACTTCAAAAAATGTAGACAAACATACCTTTCATCATAAGGAAACCCTAATGCATCATATCTTTGATCATTATACCTTTCTAAACCTTAGCATCAAGATAGGGGATTCGTCTTCAAAACCTTTTCACAGATCCACTACTCATACACTTTAAACTCGTGGACATCATTGCTTTKCTTCACTTTGACCCTCGTGCATCCGCTCTTTGATCCACTATGACCTACATACATCCACTCTTTTCTCCATTGTGACCCATGAATAACCTCATAAATCCGCTCTTTGCTCCACTCTGAATCGCGTACATATGTACTTTTCTCCACTGTGACCTGTAGATAACCTCATAAATCCACACCTTTCTCCATTGAAACCCCCTTATAACCTTAAAAAACTACTATAGTCACCTCTTTCTCTCCAAAACCTCCTTTCCTCTAATCCATATTTTATTTTCTAAGATCGACAATCGTCTTAGCACAAGTATAGACCCCCGTATGCTAGCTCCATTCACAAAGACTCACTTCCTTGGATGAACAAATGAGAGGTTCGTGATGTGTATTTATACTTTTCCAAGTGCCTCGTTTAATTGAATTCAGGGTTGACCTGTAACTTCTTGTTTCAACAGCTTTTTCTCCTTTAATTTATTTGGGGTGGACTTGTAACTTCTTTGACCTTATATTTGAGGCTTCTTGACCATACTTCGGAGCTTCAACTTTAAGAGAGTATAAATTCTCAACCGTGAGGAACCACGTGATGCACCACCTACCATCGGGACCATCATGACGAGTACTATCCATTTATGAGGTTTTATCATGTATTTTCATTGTCTTTGATCCTCGTTTTCCTCCAACACCTTCAAGATTCATGACCACACCTCTGGGCCTTCTTGTAGACATATTCAAAGAATCTTCCCATTAGGGCCATGCTTAAATTTACACCATAAGAGGACCACTTTGGAGACTTCTTCAAATACAACCATCACTTCTAGAGGATTCTAGACGTATTCTATGGTTGACATCTTCCATTACTTCTAGGGGCTTATGGGGCTTCTAGACTTCTTCTAGGGTTGACATCAATGACAACCAACTTTCGAACATCAGTATGGGTGTGAGTAAAATATAAGAGGATACCAACTAACTAATGGTATAAAGTGGCATCGACTTTAGGAGAAATATAGGTGGCAACAAATTTTACTCCAAACTAGAAGGGAGAAGGGTCTAGTTTAGAATATTCCATGTGAAAGTGGTGAAGAAGGTCACAAGCATACTTAGACTAGGAAAGGAAAATACCTTCCTTAGTTTTCAAAACTTGGAGGCCAAGGAAATAATTGAAATATCCCAAGTATGTCATTTCAAATTTCTCTTTAAGGATGGATTTCACATGGGTTAAACGTTTAAGGTCACTACCAATGAGGATAAGGTCATCAAGATAAAGAACAAGGATTATGAGATGGATTCATACTTTCTTGGTATATACATTAGGGTTAGAATGACATCTAGAAAATCTAGTGTCAGAAATAAAGTTATCCATTTTGGCATACCAAGCTCGAGGATCTTTCTTAAGACCATAAAGAGATTTATTAAGGTGACAAACAAAGGTAGAGTCATTCTATACATAGACAAGAAGTTGTTCCATGTAGATTTCTTCTTGAAAATCCCCAAGGCAGTTGGAGGCAGAAGTTGTTCCATGTAGATTTCTTCTTGAATATTTAACAAGGCAGATGGAATTGATTTTGGCTACAGAGGAAAAGGGTTCATTATAGTCAATGCCTCCAACTTGAAAGAACCCTTTGGAAACTATTTGTGCCTTGTGTCTTTCAACACTTCCATCTGATGCATACTTATTTCTATACACTCATTTACACATGACAAGTTTTCTTCCTTTTGAAAGAGGTACTATATACCAAGTATCATTCACCATTAAGGGGTGATACTCTTCATTCATTTTTGTGTCCCAATCTGAATGACCTAAAGCTTATAAAAATGTGTCTGGATCATGAGTCTCTGAAACTTAATCTAAAAGAGATTAGGCACACTAGAACTATGAACATGTTGATTGTTGATTTGTACGATCACAGACAATATCACCACCTTCTTCTCAATTTGAATGGACCCATCTGGGAAGCAGTGGTATTGGTGTAGGTTCATGTTCAATGGATTGATATAGAGGAAGGTGAGTAGAGGGAGGTGCATTTTAATCCTCATTATAATAATCTAAATAAGAAACCATAATAGGAATAAAAGATAGCACAAACAATGAAGATGGATCACGGGCTGAAGATGACACAAACACAAAATTAGGCTCACATGACAGGATATTTTCATCAAATTTAACATCTCTCTTAATAATAATTTCATTGGAATGAGGTTGAAGAATTCGATAACCTTTGACATCTTTAGAATATTGAAAAAAAAATCACTTCTCACTTTTAGGTTTTAAAGCTTTCCTTTTCTCACTCAAAATTTGAGCCCATGTTATACTACCAAAAATATAAGTGGCTTACATCTAGCTTAATTTTAGTCCATGATTCTTCTAGTTTTATATTTTTAGAGCCTTTGTGGGGGTGAAATTTAATATGTAATTTGCACATTTGATGGCTTCTGCGCAATAATGAAGAATCAATATTTTAGATTAGATCATACAATTATCCATTTCCAATAACATGCAATTCTTTCTCTCAACAACACCATTATGCTATGGTGTATATGGAACAAATGTTTCATTTTAAATCTTTGTGCGGTGCAATAGCTTCTAAATTTATTGTTCACATATTCACCTCCATTGTATGTTCTTAACCTTCAAAGTTGATGTCCATATTTTTTTTATACAACTGCCTTGTAGGCCAAAAAATTGTCAAAAACTTCACTCTTAAGTTTTAAGAAGTAAACCCAAGTGCGTCTAGAGAAGTCATCGATGAAATTTAAGAAGTACTTGCACCTGAAGAAAGAAGGAGAAGAAAGTGGACCACACAAATCATTGTGAACAAGCTACATTTGGGTCGAGATGTGTCAAGAGGCATGTTTGTCAAAATTGTCTCGGTGATGTTTTTCGAGGACACAACTGACACAAACACCATCTCTGAAAGAAATGAGAGGATGACTAGTCACCGTATCTTGATTACATATTTTTTACAATGAGAGATAGTTTAGATTACCAAACCTCTCATGAAATTTTTTTTTCAAGTCATTACTATGAGAAAAAAAAATGACGAAAAGGATGATGACCCAAAGTTGTCAAATTTGTGCAACCTCGTAATATCATCTACAATTCCAATTATTAGAACATGCTTAGGTATTTTTAATCCTTGATTACAACTTGGTGTGGTGAAAACTCTACAAATTTTCCTTCACCTAAGTGAGTGATATGATACACTGATAGAATGTTGTAGGAAAGACTTGGAACACATAATACATCATTGAAATGAACAACATCTACCTGAATTGTTCCAGAACCTACAACACTAAGAGATCTAACATCACCAAAAAATATTTCTGTGGTGTTACATTCATTAAGAGTAAAAAAAATGTCTTTATCCTTATAAATATGATAAGATTCTTTATAATCAATAATCCACTCATTAGAAGAAGAAGTATAAGTTGCATTGAAGGATAAACTAGAAGAATAAAATGCATGTTCATGAGAAGAAGAAGAAGAAGAAGAAGAAGAAGAATCAAGATTGATATTGTGCTTCTTCATCAATACTTCTAAGACTTCCATATTTTTAAAACATTTAGACTCTACATGAACATCTCACCCACAAAAGTTGCAATGTCGGACAATATTCTTATATTTTTCTCATTTGTCACCATTAGGAGCAGAAGTTGGATGAGAGGGTTTGGGACCTTTTTTTTTCTTGTTGTTGTGGTGAGGATGTTACTTGTTGGGATGCTTGGATTTATATTTCTATTGGGACACTAAGGCTTTGTTGAATGTACATGCGGTGTCGATTACTCTAATTTGCAAAAGATTATCTTGCTCTCTAATCAGAGAATCATAAAAATACTCAAGAGTGGGTTCTTTATAAGAAGTCCCTAGATCTTATTCAATGGCATAGAAGGTAGATACAAACATAGAATATGCACTACCTATATTAGCAAGAATAATATATATGCAATGGTCATTGTTCAATTCTATGTTATAGTATATTCATAAAATTCAAAGTGTTTTGAACTTAGATAAATAATATTCAATGAAAGGAAAATCATTGGGACTTAAAGTCATTGACTACTTTTCAATCTAGTGGGATCCAATAATATTATGTTTACCAAACATAGCTTCAATATTAGCCCAAGCTTCATCTAGGTCATCAATTCCTTGAAGGTGAAACCATAAATTAAGAGAGATGGACATTTTGATTATTCCATGTGCTTCATCATTCTTATTATCTCGTTTGGATTTGCTTTCAGCATCAATAGGGGCTTGTTCTTTTCCCAAGCTAATTTAATACAATCCTGTACTTCTTAGTACATCTTCCATATGGGATTTCCATGAGAATTGATTGGTACTTGTAAGAAAAATATCACTTCGAGAAGCCATATTAAAATATGAAGACAATATGGATTCAAAAGATACAAATGATGGTCTATATAGAAATTTCTCGAAAAACAATAGGTTGTTTCAAAAAAAGACGACAACGAAAACAAATTTTGGTTTGTAAAGTTATGCCCTTTTGAAAAATGACATAAACAATACCCAAAGCGCCATGTTGCAGGTAGAAGTTGACCCATGTGGTGATGGATGCACAAAATTCCCTTCCTTCTCTAACTTTTCCTATAAGCTCACTTTTACAACTAACCTACTTATTAAGTGACTCACTTTTATAGAATAAGTGAGAATCACTTTTACAATGAAGTTACTTTGTAAATTAAAATTGCATGCAAAAGGTAACTAAAAAATAAATATTAAAACTACTTATAGTGATATGCTTTTATAATTTAATGTAGATGCACTTTACATTGAATGCATACACTTTTTCAAAAAGTAACTTAAAAAATAGACATGAACTCAAGACCTCTTATTACATAAAGCAACTTTCAACCAAGTGAGCTAGTGAAAAACACATTATAATTGTAGAGGAGGAGGAGGAGGGTGTTGTTGTTTTTGTTGTTGGAGCTCCACCTCGAAGTGCATGATTACCCAAAAAAATTTGTTTCTATGTGCTCATACAAACACAATCAAAATTTTTTTTTGAAAAAAAATGAATCTCAACAACAAATGGGGTTAAAATTCGGTTAGATTACCCTATTTCCACCCAACGTTTTGGGTTCATTTCGTGCATGCACACAAATAAAGTTTTTTTCACTCATTCTAAAGTTTTGTGCATGCCTAAGGTAATGCACGGAGAATGAAAAAGAGTGCACACTAGACTGAATTTTGATAGTGTTCAATAGACCTAAAATATTATTGAATGAATGTCAATCCTAGTTTGATGCACATTAGAAATCAATAAGATGCATGCCATAAACAAAAAAAAGAATCAGAATCATTAGAAAATCCTCTGAAATGATTATTGCCATCATCACAAGGGATCATGGAGCTGACAAAAGATGAGATGGAAGGGAAGTTAAGATTTCCCTGAATCCTTAATGCTATGTGGACTATAGGAATGTGCCAGAAGCATGCGAGATAATTTTTTCATTCGAGCGAGTGGAGCAAAGTAGAAAGAGACAGAAATCCTGAGCAGAGAAAGCAATAAAAGTAAGCATGGATATCAGAAATGGGGCTAGATGGATGTTTTATAAGATATTCATTGAGTCCTTAGTGTCAATCTCACTCTGAGCCTATTGTCATATTGTAATGCTTTTGAATATCTTTCTGAGTCTATCATATGTCTAAAGTCTTGAGAGAATGTGCATTGTGAAAGGTGTTGTATTTCTAAGAAGTTATATAAATGAATATATGAAGTTTTATGGTTATCATACATAGTCTACTTAATGTATGTCTATGTGTAATGGAGTGACTCTGGTAATAAATATGTGATAGTTATGATCTATTTTGTGTTTACCATGTACTATTTGGATATGTGTGTGTATTGTTTTACTTCTTAGTCCTCAACATTTGTCATATATTAATTGCATGAATTCAAACCCTGATGGATATTTGTGTATTCATCCTTCATCCCTGTCACAATACCTTATGGTATTTGTGATCCTCTTTTCATCTTGGGTAAGACATTCCTCAGCCTTAGTCGAGGATTGATATGCAGATTCTCTGGGTTTTTTTTTGTCAAGGATGAAGGAACCCTGGGTATAAACTCCCCAATGTTAGGAAGTACACACGCAGGCGTGGAATAAAACACCAAAAAATGGTTTTGTTGTCGGGACCTGAAAGTTTTGTCCATAATAATGAAGATAAGAAATGAGTTGGCATCCACCTCAGAAGGAAATTCAAGACAGGTTGAATGTGAAAGAGAATGGTTTTTCCCTACGAGAACATTAGGGGTTGAAAGTGAATGTGAATAAATAGAAAGATGATTATCTTTACACGAATATGCATGAGATTTTCTTTGCTAAATTTCCTTGTTTATTGTTTGAAAGGATAAAAGGTAAAAATGTTACCAATTCTACTATGTGACCATTTGAACCAAAGGTTTGGGATCAAGCCAAGATTAAAAGATTGAAAGTGTTGGAAAATAATTGGAATCAGGCTATTGACTTTTGGTTTGCTCGAGTAAAAGAAGGATACATTGTTGAATTTACCGTGGAATACACTGACTCTTTCAGTGAGGCTGAAAGAAAGTTTGTGGAAATTTTGAGAAAGAGGATGATGAAAAAGATTCCACTTTGGATAAAAATGTTGTTCGTGGAGAAAGGGTTGATGTGCATGGATCCTGATTGAATGGTTGAGTAAACTCCATTAGCGCGAGTAGGGGTGGGGGGGGTGAAAATATGAGGGAAAGACAAAGAGAAAATGGATCCGTTGAGGAGGATCCATAAATTATTGGTATGCGGTGAGGAATGGAATGGAACCATAGTAGAGGAGAAAAAGAGTCGATAGGTACACAAGAAGAGTTGAGATAAGAATAAAAGTGGAGTAGAGAGGTGGAAAAGAGTTATCCAGTGGTGTGCGATGATGAGTCAGGCCCACGATGAAGAGAAAAGAAACTGTACTAGGTGGTAGTGCAGAAGAGTATGGTATGCCATAATAGAGAATAGATGGGGATGGGACCAGGAAGAGGTGTGGCATAGAGGGTAGGGTGACTAGTAGGGATACCAGTAGTGATACTCGACAAGGCCTAGGTGACAAAGTCCACACCCCTTGGCTATTTCAGAGTGATGTAACCTTATAGGAAGATGAAGCGTAGATACATGGTGCATTGATAAGAGGAAAATATGGTGTGTAGAGTAGTAGTGTGTTGTTAGGAGAAAAATATAGGACAAAAAGAGGTAGTGCACTGATAGGACCGAAAGATAAAG
>JASDQU010689036.1:107630-127196 GCA_032191745.1 Picea mariana
GAATCAAGTGCTATTTCTGTTCAAGTGCTATTTCTGTTGCTATTTCGTATAGCATTTCTATGTATTGTGAAGATTATGCTGGATATTATACTGTTATTCTGTTATTTCTAGCATTTCGTTTCTATTCTGCATATTTTATATATCTGGTATCTTTCAATACCTCTCTCAGCCCTACCAAATTTCCATGGATAATCTACTGAGGATCTAGATGGGTTTTTTTTTGAATTTGATATTCTATGTAGAAGCTATGACAACACTACCACTGTGCAGAAGCTTAAATTGTTTCCAGCTGCATTCAAGGGTAATGCGTTAACATGGTTCATGAGCCTTGGAGGAGAGAATATTTCAACATGGGGACAAATGAGGCATATTTTCCTGAACAAATACCAAGACTACTGTCGAATGATGGAACGAAGAGAGGAACTGTTTAGGATGTCTCAGAAGGAGGAATATACCCTTGAAGATTTTGTGGAGCGACTCCAGTATAATCTACAAAGTTCTGGACATCCAGATGTGAGTAAGGACATTCTCAAAACTATTTTTTCTAAAAGGAGTTAGAGATGATTGTTTAGATATGTTGAATATTCTTGGCAAGGGAGATATATCTAAGGAATCCTATGAAGACATTGTAAATATTTTTAAGAGATTCTCTCGAGGATCAACAAGGAATAAAACAGCTACCAAGGATGCCATTGTTTCAAGGGTACAAAAATCAGCAAATGGAGGGGCAACAAGAGCAGAAATAGGTAATCTATTAGAATATTTCAAAATAGAAATGATTAACTCTTTTTCTTCTACTTTGTAGATCAAATAGAAACATGCAGAATCAGATCTCGCATTGTCCATTTTCTGTCTGAAATGCAGAGACAAACATCCACCAAGGGAGTGCCCACTGAACAGTGTCCAAGTATGTCTTATTTGTGATATAGGTCATGCCACTGACAAATGTCCCTCCCTACTAGGTGTAAAAGCATCAATGAATGCGACTAATGAGGAAGCAAAGGCTGCCTATCTAATACCACAGAGGATACAATGGTATCCACGAGGTCAAGGTATAAACCCTCATTTCTCTCCTGCAACACTTAATTATTGGAATAAGGTGAACAATCAGCTTCAATATGGCCAGATGAATGCCCCCTCTCCAAATCAGATGCCACCTCCTTATTAGGATCCCAATGCATGGGTACCTATGCCCCAACAACAGAATCATCCTAGGCAATGGAACTCATATTGGAGAAACCCTCAACAACAACTTACTTATCAAAATCATCACCAAGAGAACCCATATCAACAACAGTTCCAACCCCAGTACCAGTAGCAACAGTTGCAGTTACCTCAAAATTCCCCACAAAACAATCCTCCCTTATGACCTCAGATTCATGTACAACCTAACCCAAATCAAAATAATAAGGTCGTTCAGAATATTGATATACACAATGGGCTAGCTCTGTCTATTATCCCTATGCTTTGTAATGAGATAAAATTGAGATCAGGGAGAATACTCAAGCGAATAATTGAAGATGCTCCATCTTTAGAATCAGACAAGGAATCAGGGGAAAAACCATCTGTTTATACAGAGGAAATTGATGAAACTATCAAAGAATTAGCAGACCCTCAGACTCTTAGGAGAATTGCAAAATCTGTATGTTAACATTCCACTATTGCATGTGATTAGAGATGTACCTATTTATGAGAAGTCTGTGAGAGACCTCTGTATCAAAATGCCTTGAAGGAAACCTAGGCCCCCCTCACAGTACACATAGTGGGATAATTGTCTGAACTTATGTTAGGCAAAACCCCACCTATTAAATACGGTGACCCAGGAAACCCTACAGTCACTGTCAAAATTGGACAAACATTTATTACCGATGTGTTAGTTGATTTAGGGGCAGAAATTAATATTATGCTAATTGAAACAACACAATTTATGCAACTCAGAACACAATTCACACCTACTTATAGTTTTTTAGAATTAGTTGATCATTCTACTATCAAACCAGAAGGAGTAATCGTTGATTTAGCTATTTTAGTTGATTCATGGGAGTATCCTGTTGATTTTGTTGTATTGCAACCTAAAACCCATTTAGGGGGGCACCCTCTAATTATAGGAAGACCATGGTTAGCTATAGTCGATGATTTCATTGGTTGTAGATCTGGTTCAATGACCATATCTGATGGTTATGATACCAAGAAACTTACCCTTTATCCTCATTCTACACCCAGTGTGGAACCTGAAAATTCTTTATGGATGGACATTGAGGATGAAAGTGCTCTACCTGTGCTAACAATAGGAAAATACCTTAGTTTCAAAGACGAGACAGAGGATGAGATAATCAATAGCTTTATCAGTGACCCCTCTGCTGTTACACTAAACACGTATCACTAATTGAGTAGAATCATTGACCCTACTCCACAAGAAGGAGCCAACGTAGAGATGTTCTCTGAAACTGTTGTAAATCAAGTTAATTCATTTGTAACAGCAGGCACTGAAACAACTGAATTATTTCTGAAAGTCAATTCTAAGAGAATCATTATAGAAATCGAGTCTGGAAAAAGCATGAACATAAATCCTGATTTATCTTCTGCTGAAACTAAGCATTTGATGAAGTTATTGATTGAACATAAAGAGGAATTTTTCTGGGACTACATGGATATGAAAGGAATTTCCTCTGAACTATGCACCCACCATATATACATTAAGGAATATTTCCGACCCATTTTCCAACCCCAAAGGAGAATGAACCCTAATATTAAAGAGATCGTTAAGGAAGAACTCCAGAAACTTCTAAATAACAGATTCATCTACCCTATATCAGACAACGAATGGGTTTCACCCTTGGTTATTGTGCCAAAAAATAATGGTAAATGGAGAGTGTATGTGGACTATAGAGCCCTGAATAAGGCCACGCAAAAGGATCATTTTCCTCTGCCATTTATTGATCAAGTTCTAGACAACCTATCAGGGAATTTTTTTTTCTCTTTCCTAGATGGATTCAATGGCTATAACCAGATAACAATTGCTCCACAGGATCAAGATAAGACCACCTTTACCATCCCTTGGGGTACATTTTCCTACAAGGTTCTCCCATTTGTATTTTGTAATGCACCAGCCACTTTCCAGAGAGCTGTAATTGGTATTTTCTATGATATGGTAAATGATTGTATGGAAAGATTTATGGATGACTTTACACCTTATGGTATTGATTTCGATAAAGCTTTAGCTAATATGGAAAAAGTACTCAAAATATGTATACAGTCTCATCTTTCTCTAAGTACATAAAAGTGTCATATGATGATAAGCGAAGGTATGGTGTGTTGGACAACTGAGAGGGGGGGGTGAATCAATTGTTTACTGAGCTTGAACAATTATACTTATTTTTAATTCTTTACAAAGCACTCAATGACAATCACAATGATGCCGGGCAATAAGCAATAGCATATTCAACACCAGTCACACATATGAGATACACAGAGACAGATTTTCTTGAGGAAACCCATACAGGGTAAAAACCTCTTCTTCTTTATATGATAAGTAATTTTTACATTCTTTACATTATCATACATATGAGAACCTACTCATTGTGAGGCTACAACCTCTGTTTTTGCAAGCTGCAACTTTTTGAGAGCACCAACTCTCTGTTTTCTCTAGCACCAACTCCTTGGTTTCTCTAGCACCAACTAGAAGGAAGCACCAACTCCCTGGTTTCTGTAGCACCGACTAGAAGGAAGCACCAAATCCCTATGTTCAAGCACCCACTTGAACCATTGAGGACACCAGTCCTCCCTAGCACCTCCCAACCACCCTGAAATCTAAATTCTTTGTTACTAAAACTTATTACAACGATATAAAGTTCTTCAATAGCTTACTGACCTTGTCGTTGTTCTGTTACATTGCTCTGCTCTGTCTGCATCAGTGTCTTCTGCACACCCCTTTCACTTTTTGTTCTTATGCATTTTATTCTCTCTGCGCCATGTCCCTTCAATGTACCATTCCTCTTCTGTGCATTTTTGCTGCTACGCTCTGCCTCCCTGCTCACACCTGAATCATGCTTGACAGCAACAACAACCTCATCACTTTTATATACCATGTCTTTACAGCTTCTGAGCACCTTGTGCATGCCCTATACACCATGGCTCAACCTACTCACGTGTGCTCTGTCTGATCATCATGGTAACCCTTCAGCTTCTCTGGTGGTTTGCCCACGCGTTCAGCATCACTGGATGTCATGTTGAGATTCCTCAGCCTCTCTGGCAGTCAAGACTCTTCATCTTCTCTGGCATAGTCGAGCTTATCCTTTCTGCTTCAGTTACAGACTTCAATCCTCTTCCATTTTTCAATCACCTGTATCAATAATCCTCATTCCACTAGAAGATGCCTTGAGACTCTTCATCTCCTCTGGCGATCACACTGAGTTATCTTCGAGTCCTCTGGCCGAGACCATCATTTGTCTCTAGCTATTACACTGAGAAGCGCAACAGTAGCCCTGCGATCTTATTTAACTTCACCTGCATCATTGGATTGAATTGAAATAATCTTGTGTTTATTTTGACATTTTTCACTTCAGCATTTCAGGATCCCCGTGGTAAATATTTCGTTACTCTCCATGTCTCGATCCCCGAAACTCCAAAATGGAGCTTGTCTGAACTAGATCCTTCCTTCATCTTCCGCCGATGTGACCAATGGCTGCAACCACAGGTTGAGCCAAAACATGTTTCGCATTTCGGCATTTCAGGATTTCAACATTCCTATGGTAGAGTTTCTTGATGCTCCATGTCCCGATATCCGAAGCTCTGAAATGGAGTCGGATCAACGGTCCACACTCTAGATGATTTGACGGTCCAGATCTCTTCGTGATTTTGCATATCATGATTTTGAGGTTCATGACTTTAGGAMTCRTATGGTAGGAGTTCTTGACATCTCCATCTCCCAATTTTCGAAACTCCGAAAGGGAGTCGGATCAACAGTCCACACTCTATATGATTCGACAGTYCAGRTCTCTTCGCGATTTCACATATCACGATTTCGGGGTTCGCGAMTTTGGGACTCCTATAGTAGGAGTTCTTGACATCTCCATCTCCTGATTTTTGAAACTCCGAAGTGATCAGACGACTCACATAAACCCCTGAGATGGACGGTTGACGAGATTTTGGCGTTTCACATTTCGCAATTTCGGGACTCCTGTTGTAAAGAACCTTGACATTTCCATCTCCCGATATTTGAAATTCCGATAGCCAAAACTCTGAAAGGGAGTTTGACCAATCATATCGGCGTTTCGCATTTCACGATTTTGGGACTCCTGTTGTAAAGAACCTTGACATTTCCAGCTACCGATATCCGAAATCTCGATAGCCAAAACTTCGAAATGGAGTTTGACCAATACTTTGATCTTGTCATTCGATCATTGTTGCACTATTAGTCTTCCTGACCTTATCGACTCTATGTGAGTTGTGTTGCTGGTCTTCCTAAAATTACTTCTGTTCTTGTTTTTCCATCGATGCCATCAATGACAGGAATAATCTTATCTTGCCATAGAAATAATCTGATCTTGCCATCAATGACAAGAATAATCTGCCTGTTAAACATGCCAACCATCATACTCTGCCTTCTTTCTAAAAACATGCCAACATGGTGTTGGGACACTTCATTTCTTATGCAGGAATTCAGGTAGACACAGCCAAAATCCAGGTTATTCTGGACATTCCAACTCCATCAACTCCAAAAGAGGTAAGAAGCTTTTTGGGGCTTGTTAGATATTACAGGAGATTCATTAAAAAAATTCCAAACTTGCCTCTCCCTTATTTTTTCTATTAACAAAAGATGTTGACTTTAGTTGGACTGACAAGTGCGAATTGTCTTTTTCATATCTGAAACAAAAATTGTCCATAGATCCCATTTTGAGAGGGTCCAATTGGGCTCTTCCATTTCACATTTCTTCAGATGCCTCTGATACTGCAATTAGGGCAGTTCTATGGCAACAGGAGGAAAAAGATCCCTATGTTATCTACTATATCAGCAAGAACTTGGCTCTTGCTGAGTTAAATTATACAATTATAGAAAGAGAATTCTTGGCAGTAGTTTATGCAATCAATAAATTCAGACATTAGCTCACTAGATATTCTACTTGTATTCATACTTATCATTCAAAAATTAATATTTGATGAATAAATCTATTACTAACGCCCGAGTAATAAGATGCTTGTTATTATTACAAGAATTTGACATCACTATAGTAGATAGACCAGGAAAAGAAAATGTGATTGTTGATTTTCTCTCAACATTGAATATAATGATGATAATTCACCTGTAGATGATTCCTTTCCAAATGAAATTTTTTTTTCAATATCTTCTCACTCACCTTGGTATGCAGACATTTCTAATTATTTGTTTGCAGGGAAGGTACCTCCACATCTATCGCCCCAAGAAAGAAGGAAGATTATTCAAAAGAGTGCTCGGTATAGTTGGATAGGGGGATATCTTTTCTACACAGGCCTGGATCAAGAAATCAGGAGATATGTGAGGGATTATGAAGTTTATGATCTTCTTAAAGATTTCCATGATGGCTCTTGTGGGGGTCATTTTTCTAATAAAAGGACTAGGCATAAAATTTTGAGGATGGGCTATTTTTGGCCCACAATATTTCAAGATGAAAGTAAGTATGTCCAAGCCTCTGACAGTTGCCGGTGAATGGGTCAGCCAAATCATAGGGATGAGATGCCTCTCCAGCCTCAAGTGGTTTTAGAGCCTTTTGAGAGATGGGCCATGGATTTTGTAGGGCCCATTAACCCACCTTCTAATATTGTTCTGCACAGATTACATGACCAAGTGGGTTGAGGAAAAATCACTCATCAAGGCCTCAAACGAAGTTGTCTTAGCATTTTTATTTGAAGACATCTTTGTTAGGTTTGGAGTTCCCAGAGAGTTAGTAACTGATGGGGGACCACATTTCACATCACATAATATTGAAGCCCTACTCAGTGAATATCATGTTTTTCATAGAACAACTTCTCCATACCATCCCCAAGGTAATGGGCAAGTGGAAAGTACAAACAAAGTCATAGAAGATATTCTTACTAAGATAGTGAGGGCACATCGTAAGGATTGGTATGAAAGATTACATGAATCTCTATGGGCTTATCGAACCACTTGGAGGAACACAACGGGTTTTTCTACTTATAAACTGGTATATGGGAAGACCCCTGTTTTCCCCATTGAGTTCGAGATCAAGACCCTAAGAACTGCATCAGTAGTCAATCTAGACTTGACCATGGCACAAAATTCCAGACTGCAACAGCTAAATGATCTGGATGAAAATCATTTGGATGCTATTCATCAAACCACAGTGATTCAACAGCGAAGAACCAAGTGGCATGACCGAGTCTTCAAGAAGAAGTTATTCAAAAAGGGAGATTGGGCTCTATTGTATGATTCGTGCTTTAAATAATTTTAGGGTAAGATGCATACAAGATGGCTGGGACCTTATGAGGTAGACATTGTTTTTCCCAATGGGACATTCAGGTTAATCACTATCGAAGGATCTAATACACAGTTACTTGAAAATCGTCATCGCTTGCGCCTGTATCAGCATCCACTTTCCGAAACAAAATTTACATCCAGATGTACAGTTGATACAGGTTATCAATTTTTAAAGGGAACAAAGCTTGCTCCTTCCCCTTTTGAACCTTAGAACTTTTTTCTTTCAATAAAACCTTGTATATAAATAAACTGTAAAAATTTGAATTTTTCTGATTTTGCTTAAAATATTTCATTTTTTTTCTTTTCTAATAAAATCATCCTAGAAGGGTATCAGGAAAATACTTCTATGCAGATGGATTGAAGAACAACAAGATAGTTTACAACGAAGGGAGTCGATGGATTAGTTTTTGGAAAACTAAAGAATTATGTGTTTGGCTGGGTTACTTGTTGTTTCCATGTTGTTACACCATGGTCACTTTACATGATGTTACACCATGGTCACTTTACATGCCGTTACACTCTTTTCCTACAAATTGGCCGATTTACATGCTATTACACCATTTTCCCGACTAGTTTTCCAACAATTTGGCCAATTTACATGCTGCTACACCTAATTCCATCAGTCTGGCCAAATATACATGCTGATACACCTACCGTTGTTATTCCTTTTCGCTATTTTACATGCCACTTCACCCATTTTTCACTTCTTTGCTATTTTTCCATGCTGAAACACTGTTGTTTTGTCAATTCTGCTGCTATCTTTTCTGCTCTCTCTAATGGACAATGTCGCTTCATCATTACTTAACTCCACATCCATAGATTTCCTGTTGGTCAACCAATGAAAGAAATCCAACTATGATCCACTTGTCATATCATCATTACTCATGTTCCAAAACCATCTATCATCATTACAGTTATTCCACACGGATCAAATGGCGTTTGGATAGTGCGTTTACTCGAACAAATCAGTTTGTGCGGTAAGTTATGAGGTACGTTACTAATCTTATGTGTCATAGTGATGTAGATATGGAAGAAAGATTTAATTCCTACCTTCTGATTGTCCTAAATTTATTAAACCATGATGCAATCCAATTAGTTGGGGGGGGAAGAAAATCTCAGGCATCAAAATCCCTTTTTATAATCACCTCTGCCACCTTTCGACCACGCTTATTTTTGTTGAGACACTGCGTTTTTTATGCAATCCACGTTCGAACTTGTTGTGTCTTTGGTTTAGGTGTTGGTTTCTCCTCCTAAGTGACTTTTGGACTCTAAAACGACGTCATGGGAGGATCAACTGTAAGGTATGAACTAGAAAATCTCGATTCATTGCTGCTACACCCGGATGTTTACCAAATATTTCTGCAGGTTGGCTGGATTTCTTATTTTAAGAAGATGTAGGGATTTAATAAAGTAGAGGTATTGGATTTGATTCAGAATATCACAGAAGGGTATTCAATGGTGCATGGGGTGAGGATTCAAGTGACAGAAGAAAGCATGCCTGCTGTGACAGGGTTGCCGACAACAGGAGAAAGATGGTTTAATAGAAAAGCACATCTTCTCGACGCACAGAAGGGTTTTCTCATGGATAATGAGCAAGTTTAGACCAAGTGTCGAGGCGCAGATGTAAGTTCCTTATAAGAACCATGGGGGAAAGTATCAGAATTTGTAAAAGGGTACATTACATGAGAAGGAAGATATCAAGTAGTTTGTTTTCCTGATTTTATACTACTGTCACATTTAAGACATCAGAAGCTAATACACATCCCTTATTGTCTTCTTCATTCCTTGCATAATATGGCTCACTTTGTCAAGAGATCGAAGAATCCCATGAATTGTCTTTCCAATCACAGACTGATAGGGTTGTTGATTCGTAGATGAATGGGAATTCCTAATGACACAATACCTGAAGTGGAAGAACAACCAAATTCTATGCCTGATGTTATGACTAACCCCGAGYAGCCAAATCTTGTTCCTTCGGCTACACCAGCAGTTAAATCCCCAACTATAACTTCMCGTAAGTCGACTTCGAGAACCACATGCAAAACCAAAAGCACCTCTAACACCACTCACAAAAGCATCGACAGTTTTGAGCCAGAACAACTAAACCCTATGCCTGTCGTTGTGATTGAGCCARCAATTGGCAATGCAATCCTTGGACCAAGTCATGAGCCTCATCCTTCAGCTGCAACAATTGTTGTTGAATAAATCCCTCCTAGTCCTAAAGATAAAAAAATGAAAACCCATGCTTATGTTTCTACTTTACTGAGGAAGAGAACTAGGTCAGAATGGTCCACTGCAACAATATTTCAATCCCCCACTGTAACTACCAGTACGTCGACTTCATCTCCTGTTGAACCAAAAAAAAATCAAAACTCTCATATTTCTGCAACATCCTTTCAAGCCCCTACTTTCATTGCCACTGAATCATCTTAGAAAAGAAAACGTCAAACTAGAAGGAAAACTCAGAGAGGCATCCACATAATTGCACCAGACACACCTAAAAACCCTCTTGTTGCTGCGACATAGTGTACTGATTTTGTTGATACTCAGACCCTACCAGATTTTGACCTCAATGATACAAATGTAAGTGAGGGGCTAACTAATTTTATGGAGGTATGTATTCTGGGTTTTACCTTGTGCAAGGAATTTCAAGAAACCATTTTATCATTGCAGGCTGAATGTACACGAATTACAATAGAATCATAGGCTATTTTTGATGATTCTATGCATCACTCGATGAGTGACGATGTACATATTATATCATACCCCAAAATCCAAGAATTTTCTCCTTGTCTGGTTGTTTAAGAACACCCTCCTTCTCCTTGATTGGTTGTTGAAGAACACCCTCGTTCTCTTAAAGAAAAGAAAAGTAAATCCCTTTTTTTTGTCTCTACATTACCTGGGAGGATAACTAGGTCAACAAGGTTTACTGAAACAACAGTTAGATGGAAGAATATAGAATGGGAATTACCCATTCTTCGTCCATTATCCTCGATTTTTAAAGAATTGATTGTTACACCAGCACCAGTCCCTTCCAACAACATGAATGTGATACAAGAACTAGCGTCTTCCCAGAACTTAGCTATTACACAAGAACCAACTGCCTAGGAAGAGACTATCCCACATGCTAGAATTAGTTGTTACACAAGAACCAACTACCCAGGAAGAGACTATCCCACAAGAACCAGCCATGCCAGAATTAGTTGTTACACAAGAACCACCTGCATAAGAAGAGACTGTTACACAAGAGCCAATTACACAAACTGGAGAGGATAATGATGATATGCCACTTGCTCAGCTATTTTATCAAATTGAAAAGAACATACAAGGTACCAAAAATTCCATGATTACTAAACTAATGAAGAAAAATGACCGCCTCAAAGCAGAGTTGGATTCCCTAAAGAAGGACTTGCAGGTTGCTCAGAGAAATCAACTTTGGATATATTATCACAGGCAACAACTGTTATGAGTGAGAATAGAGAGCACATGTGCTATGAATGTGGTAATATTTACTTTCAAGCAGGGTATAAAATAGTGAAAGTACCAATCATTGGTCATGCTGAAGAACTGTCCAAACTCTCAGTCAAGAAAGAATATGACCTTATTGATCCACAAAAACCAATAAGGTAGAGGAGATCTCAACGTAATAGAGTAGATGTTGGTTTACCAACAAATTTTACATAAGACCCTTTATTACACACTCAAGCTGATTCTCTTCTTGAATACAAAGAAACAAAGACAGATTTTTGAAACAACAGATGTTGGTGGTACACATGGCTTTTTCCCATATGGTACTTAGCGATTTGTCTTAACAATTTGCATTGGAGGAGTCACTTCCCTGACTTAGATTCAGATTATGGCTTGAGTGTGTTTTGCATGAGGACATGCAATGTCTTCAGTTGGGGGGCATGTTAGGACCCAAAAATGTCCCTTTTCACTATATATTTTGCTCATTCAACCTTATCATTTCTATGCTAAATGCCTACTATAATGTTTGCTAAGACACTTTTTCCCAAGGTATGAATCATTGATCTTTCTTTTATATTCTTATTTACTTAACATGTTTGATTGGTAGAATTTCTTATATTTTACCCATGAATGTGAAACCAATGATCAAAATGTGTAGAACAACCAAGTCTTGAAGAAAGATCATTGTTGTTACACCAGTTGTTACAACCTTGCACCAGTTCTGCATGTTGTTACACGACTAGAGAAACTGTGCACCTTTCCCGGAAGACTGTTAAATCTACTGCAACATATGCCCACCGATACTGGAAGCTGGTATATCATTCAAATCTGAATCCTGAAGACTGATCCTCAATGCTATTACACGTTTTGGCTCACGTTGGTGATCAATATTATTTTTCCAGATTTTGTGAAGATAACAGATCTTTTGTATCAAACGAACATCTTGAGAATCTCATATTCTCATGGCTGTTTTGATTCCATTTTAACTGAATGACTCTGTCTTTAAATAGCATATATTTTGTAATCATTGGTACCGAAGATTAGCTGTGGAACAGAGAGTGAAGTAGAGCATATTGTATCTGAACATTTTTGTGAGTTAATAAAAAGTGAATTGAGTTTCTTTAACTGACTATAGTCTTTTCGAGTGGATTGAGTGAGAAGGAAAGGGCCCACCTTCCTCACAGACTCCCTTCTGTTTTGAGTTTTAGATTAACTGCTTTGATTTGGATGATTTATCTGTTTAACATTTATAGAATACATTTGATGTTACAGATCAGTTCCTTTCTATTAATGTGCATCAGTGTGTCTCATGAGAGTTAGAATCAATTGTTGAATACTGCAGGAGAATTGCTTTCCCTTTTCTGCATTAGATCAAATCTATGTTTTCAAGCAAAAGAAAATAAAAGTGTGAATTCCTTTCTGCAATTAAGTAGAATTCCTTTCAACAATTAGCACATAATTTCCTTCTGTAAGAGTAAAATAGAAAATTAGAATAGATTATATAATCCAGGATTCTTATACACTCATCAAATTAGATTTCAATTATACAAGTGTGACTTCAATTCTACAACAGTACATTAGAACTCTAGCTGTGTCAGCAACTTGTGTTAGTGTTCAGCTTTTCAACTCTGTTTCTTTCAGTACTACAACTTGATTAGTGTTTTCTTTCATAATCTAGCATAGACTGTGCACAATTGTCTTACAATAACAAAACTTCCATGGGTTTGACAATTCATATTGAACACCTTAATTATCTATTTATTTAGACAATTAAAGTGCCCAACATTTTGGCGCCATTGCCGGGGAAGATAATTATAGATTCTTGTAATCAAATTAGTTTTATTTTCTTAGGAATGAGTAGTCTGCATGAATCGAGGAACAAGAGGATATATCCCCAAAAATACTAACCCTACAGGTACCAGAGGACATGGTGGAAGGAATCCTACACTGGGAAGGCCAACCTTTGTTGATGAGATTATAGCCAGAGCAGATTCTTCTTCAGGATCTATCTTTCACCCTTCAAATCCTCCAAGAATACATATTCCTCAGACATCAGAACTACCCCATTTTGAAACATCGTTTTCATCAGGGGATGAAGCTGAAGATTTGTCACCAACAATTCAACACGCAACACTGGAGAATATTGAAGATCAAGAAAGTGTAGCTCGGAACATGGAAAAGCTAGAAGAAGTTGTTTATCAGATTAGCAGACAGATAGTCACTTTGGAGGAGCGAGACACTTTCCATATTGAGTGGAGAGAAAGAGAACATATGATAAAGAGCACACTTTCTGTTTGAATTTGATATTCTGTGTAGAAGCTATGACTACACTACCACTGTGCAGAATCTTAAATTGTTTCCAACTACATTGAAGGGTAACGTGTTAAGATGGTTCATGAGCCTTGGAGGAGAGAATATTTCAACATGGGGACAAATGAGGCATCTTTTCCTGAAAAAATGCCAAGACTACTGTCGAATGAGGGAACGAAGAGAGGAATTGTTTAGGATGTCTCATAAGGAGGACAAGACCCTTCAAGATTTTTTGGAGCGACTCCAGTATAATCTACAAAGGTCTGGACATCCAGATGTGAGTAAGGACATTCTCAAAACTATTTTTCTAAAATGAGTTAGAGATGATTGTTTAGATATGTTGAATATGCTTGGAAAGGGAGATATATCTAAGGAATCCTATGAAGACATTGTAAATCTTTGTAAGATATGCTCTTGAGGATCAACAAGTAATAAGCCAACTACCAGGGATTCCATTTTTCAAGGGTACAAAAATCAGCCAATGGAGGGGCAACAAGAGAAGAAATAGGTAATTTGTTAGAATATTTCAAAACAGAAATGATTAACTCTTTTTCTTCACAAATTGATACTTTGCAGATCAAACAAAAACAAGGAGAATCAGATCAGGCATTGTCCGTTTTCTATCCAAAATGCAGAGACAAACATCCACCAAGGGAGTGCCCACTGAACAATGTCTAGGTATGTCTTATTTGTGAATTAGATCATGCCATTGACAAATGTCCCTCCCTACCAGGTGTAAAAGAACCAATGAAGGCAACTAATGAGGAAGCATAGGTTTCCTATATAATAACATAGAGGAGACAATGGCATCCACAAGGTCAAGGTATAAACCCTCATTTCTCTCTTGCAACACTTAATTATTGGAATAATGTGAGCAATCAACTTTAATATGGCCATATGAATGCCCCCCATCCAAATCATATGTCACCTCCTTATCAGGATCCAAATGCATGGGTACTTATGCCCCAACAACAAAATCATCCTGGGGAATGGAACCCATATTGGAGAAACCCTCAACAGTATCTTGCTTATCAAAATCATCACCAACAAAACCCCTATCAACAACAATTCCAACCCTAGTACCAGCAACAATAGCTGTAGTTACCTCCCAATGCCCCATAGAACAATCCTCCCTTATGACCTCATATGCCTGTATAACCTAACCCAAATCCAAATAATAAGGCTGTTCAGAATATTGATATACACAATGGGCCAGCTCTGTCTATTAACTATATGACTTGTAATGAGATAAAATTGAGATCAGGGAGAATAGTCGAGCCAATAATTGAAGATGCTCCATCTTCAGAATCAGACAAGGAATTAGGGAAAAAACCATCAGTTGATACAGAGGAAATTGACGAACCTATAATAGAATTAACAAACCCTCCATTCCCTAAAAGATTAGAAATTACCAAAACTATGGAATTACCATCCTTCAATCTCTTAGGAGAATTAAAAAATCTGTATGTTAACATTCCACTATTGCAAGCGATTAGAGATGTCCCTATTTATGCAAATATTGTGAAAGACCTCTGTATCAAAAATCTTGGAAGGAAACCTATGGACCCCTTCACAGTACACGTAGTGGGAGAATTGTCTGAACTTATGTTAGGAAAAACCCCACCTATTAAATATGGCGACCCAGGAAACCCCACAGTCACTGTCAAAATTGGGCAGACATTTATTCCCGATGTGTTAGTTGATTTAGGGGCAGCAATTAATATTATTCTAATTGAAACAACACAATTTCTGCAACTCAAAATGCAAGTCCGACCTACTCCTACTGTTTTAGAATTAGTTGATCGTTCTACTATCAAACCAAAAAGAGTAATTGATGATTTATCTATTTCAGTTGATTCATGGGAGTATCCTGTTGATTTTTTCATATTGCAACCTAAAACCCATTTGGGGGTCCACCCTCTAATTCTAGGAAGACCATGGTTAGCTACAGTTGATTCTTTCATTGGTTGTAGATCTGGTTCAATGACCATATTTGATGGTTATGATACCAATAAACTTACCCTTTATCCTCATGCTACACCCAGTGTGGAACCTAAAAATTCTTTATGGATGGACATTGAGGATGAAAGTGCTCTGTCTGTGCTAACCATAGGAAAATCCCCGAGTTTCAAAGACGAGATAGAGGATGAGATAATCAATAGCTTTATCAGTGACCCCTCTATTATTACACCAAACACGTATCACTAATTGAGTAGAATCTTTGACCCTAGTCCCCAGGAAGGAGCCAGCGCAGAGATGTTCTCTGAAATTGTTGTAAATCAATTTAATTCAGCAGTAACAGTAGACACTGAAACAACTGAATTATTTCCCAAAGTCAGTTCTAAGAGCATTGCTGTAGAAATCAAGCCTCGAAAAAGCCTGAACATAAATCTTGATTTATCTTTCTGCTGAAACTAAATGTTTGATGAAGTTATTGATTGAACATAAAGAGGCGTTTGCCTGGGGTTACATGGATATGAAAAGAATTTCCTCTGAACTATGAACCAACCATATATACATTAAGGAATACTGCCGACCCATTTTTCAACCCCAAAGGAAAATGAACCCTAATCTTAAAGAGATCGTTAAGGAAGAACTCCAAAAACTTCTAAATGATAGATTCATCTACCCTATATCAGACAACGAGTGGGTTTCACCCTTGGTTATTGTGCCTAAAAAGAATGGTAAATGGAGAATGTGTGTGGACTATAGAGCCTTGAATAAGGCCACACAGAAGGATCATTTTCCTCTTCCATTTATTGATCAAGTTCTAGAAAAACTATCTGGGAAAAAGTTCTTTTGTTTCCTAGATGGATTCAGTTGCTATAACCAGATAACAATTGCTCCATAGGATCAAGATAAGACCACCTTTACCAGCCCTTGGGGTACATTTTCCTACAAGTTTCTCCCATTTGGCTTGTGTAATGCACCAACCACTTTGCAGAGAGCTGTAATTGGTATTTTATCTGATATGGTAAATGATTGTATGGAAATATTTATGGATGATTTTACACCTTACGGTACTAATTTTGATGAAGCTTTAGCTAATCTGGAAAAAGTACTCAAAATATGTATACAGTATCATCTTTCTCTAAGTACAAAAAAATGTCATATTATTATGAACAAAGGTATGGTGCTAGGACACTTCATTTTGTATGCAGGAATTCAGGTAGACCCAGCCAAAATCCAAGTAATTCTGGACATTCCAACTCCATCAACTCTGAAAGAGGTAAGAAGCTTTTTGGGGCATGCTGGATATTACAGGAGATTCATTAAAAAAAATTCCAAACTTGCCTCTCCCTTATTTTTTCTATTAACAAAATATGTTGACTTTAGTTGGATTGACAAGTGCGAATTGTCTTTTGCAGATCTGAAACAAAAATTGTCCACAACTCCCATTTTGAGAGGGCCCAATTGGGCTCTGCCATTTCACATTTCTTCATATGCCTCTGATACTGCAATTGGGGAAGTGCTAGGGTAAAAGGAGTACAAAGATCCCTATGTTATCTACTATATCAACAAGAAATTGGCTCCTGCTAAGTTAAATTATACAGTTATAGAAAGAGAATTCTTGGCAGTAGTTTATGCAATCAATAAATTCAGGCATTATCTCACTGGTTATTCTACTTGTATTCATACTGATCATTGTAGAAGAATCTCACGCACATGAGAAATTGTAGTGTGCGACATAAAGATCATTGGAGGAGGCTCACATGTGTGAATAAATACAGTTAAAAACACAATGGTCAATAGAGAAATCTCATAGACAGACTAATTTGTGAAGTGCTAAGTAGAAAGCACATGAAGAACAGTGCTAGGAGGAATTTCAACGCACAGTGCACGCATAAGTTTTATATGACTTGGGTCACAAGGAAGAATCTAAGGACCGAGAAAGTTATTTTTTGCATTGTTGTTTTATACTACTGAATGATCCAGAGGCTGCAAGTAAGTTGAACCATATGTTAACTAATTTCATGAAGGAACAAGGAGTAGAGGAAACCATACAAGATCTTCTTCCAAAAAGAGATGTATGTTAGGTCAACAAGAAAAAGTGCATTGGCCAAGAATTTAAGATGACTCCATAGCTTGGACATGGCTATGACACAGATGGATTCATGTTGGATCTGGGTTTCGATGTGAAATTTTTGATGAATAAATATTTGGAGGTGATGGGTAAATCAAAGTTGGTTTGGTCACCCATCCAACTATGGCTATCCAATCAATATAAAAGATACCCAGTAAGCTGACTGCAACAGGTGGAAGTGAACATAGAAGGACTAAAAACAAAGATTGACTTTGAGGTCATAGAAATTATGGATGAATCTGATCCATATCCTACATTACTGGGAATTGATTGGGCCTTTAATAATAATGTAGTGTTGAACTTGAATAAGAGGCATATATCATTTGAAACAGACACTTCGTGCATGGTTTCACCATTAGATCTATATGAAGGTGACATTTATAATGAGCCAAAGAATGAGGATGCGTGGAGATCAGTCATTGAAAATATCTATAATATCACAAGACGCAGGGAGGATGACATAAAACCCACCATAGATGGTGAATTAAGCTGAAGAAAGTTCCATTCTTATGACACAGATTCTGAGGATTCCATAGATAAATGGAAAAACAATCTATATGAAGTTTCAACAAGGAGTTGCACACACATCTTTGCAGAGGATATCAGAGAAGAATTTGGTTCATATCACTATGATGGATCAGAACTAGTGGACACATTTATTTCATGGATACAATGCATTCCCAAGCACAAGAGGGCTCATGCACTCGATACAGTACTCCTAGGAATTTTTTCGCAGTGGTGGGATGCACATCGGGAGCCTTATCGTGAATGGGCAGTTKTCGAAGCATTCATGCGAGAAATATTTCGACCAGATGTCGGCATTCATTGATACATGTGTTCTTGTGAAAGAAGTTAGATATCTAAGAAATAGTGTAGTGCATGTGTTCAGTAAATGAATGTCCACCACAGGCTACCCAAGAAACATTTTATAGCCCCAATTCCCYAATTCTACACTAGGAAAGGTAGGAGAACCTCAAGATCTGACAATAATTTGTTCCCTTCAAGAGTATTCCCCAACCCCATTGACCACACAGATAACTCCATCATAACTATCGATGATATGGTTAGAAAATGGATCCTACCAGAATTGGTCGAGCCTACTCTCCTACCTCCCAGGTTGACGCTGACCAGTTGTGCTTGCATGTGGATACATTGCAACCCACCTGGGTTCACTATGTCCCTCTAATCCACCAGTCAAATCCCACTAGGGTGAATAGCACCGTGTGCAACACCCCCGATGAGTAAATTCATGCATGTATCATGTCATATACATATTCACTAATTTTTAATATATGGCAGCGGCTGAAGATTTTTAATATTAATGGTCAAAGTGACAAGTGCTTCTCACATGTCCACTTCATGTAATTTCAGGAATTATGTCTCATTAACACCACTGGAAAAAGGATGATTTCCTCGATTCAAATTAAAATTTGAAGTTGCTTGAAAGAATCAACACAAATCTCATCATTATGAGATAATGACCACCTACATCATCTTGCCTCCAATGGCCAGAATGGGGCATGGTACAATCCAACTCAACAAAAATATGGGACACTAAATTCACATGCATTACTAGAAAAGTGTCACTATGGATTCATTTTGTTAAGAACCACCCCAACCTCCCACTTCCTCACCTATTTCCTCCATGATGCATACACTCCTTCACCACCATTTCAATATAGACCTTAACCAATCCCCACATCCCATTCCTCAGGAATAGTCCAACACCATTACCACCAATTCTAGTATGGCTTCACCAATAAAACCTAAATCCCGACCAAAATCTAATGCCATGAAAGAAAAATTTCTTATTGATACTATACTACCCTGCAGTGTCCCACTTGAAGGCCTTCCATTCGAAACGATACACCTTCTCAAGTGTGTTGACTACAATGTCCATGACCCCCACCATTTATCCAAAATTCAGGTCGACAGATACACAGAGGTCATCCAGATGGCACTAACAAAATTTTAATAAAAGAGTTGACACAACCCTTAAAGAGATCCAGGATCCTATTGCTTCTTAAATTTCCACACTTCGGTCAGGCCTAGGTTGTGCAATCATGTGTTTAGTTCCTCCTCACTAGAGTATAAGAGGGATACATTTGGTTACACTGACCATATCTCATCGACTAGGCCATTATACATAGGGTCTTTGGTATGCCCACTTCTGGTGAAAATCCTGCTTTGGTTCTAGTAAATGTTAGCATACAACATCCCATAAGAAAAC
>JASDQU010689037.1:0-11173 GCA_032191745.1 Picea mariana
ATTGTCTAAGTTTTGAAGCCCATGTTTAAAAAATGTTGTAATTTTCACCCCGTTTTAAAAAATGGTGCTACCGGTAGCACCACTTTTTGATTTGGGGGTTGATTTTGATGTTTTTTATGCAAAAATATGGGTTTTTTGGGCTAGAGTTCTCGTTTTGAGGTCACAGTTCTCATTAAGTTGGTAACTATGTTTTTCTTGAAAAACATGCCTATGGAGAGTACAAATATGAGGTATAGTATTCTACAGTTAATGCCTCAACATGGGCCACATCAGCAAGGAACTTGTTTAGGATAGTAGTAAAATGTTGATTGAAATCTTTCACCTTCTCCTTCTTTTCCACCTTAAGAGGCACTAGTTCTTTGAACAACATTGCATGGGTTTTCTCATATCCGAACTTATCGATAAAAGCTTTCTCAAAATTATCCCAACTCCTTATATGTCCAATTGGGAGATTATAGTACCATGTGGATGCTTATTCTCGAAGGTATAAGGGAATAGTCTACAAACTACATATTTGTGTCATAAATCAAGTAACAATATTACTAAATAGAAGTTCTTAATGTGGTCTTTCAGGGAAGATGACTTGTCTGAGTCAAACTTAGGAAGAAGTCTCTCTGGACTCTTGGGTAAGTCATGCATTTGTCTGGGAATATTTAAGGCTCCCTGAGAAATCCATGCAGGTATGACGTTCTTATTTCTAGCCATGTGGGGGTTTTCTTTGTCATCTTCTTCAAATTCAGAATGAGGTTGAGAGTCGGGAGGACTAGAACACGGAGAGGTAGGAGGCATTTGGTTCAAAGGTTGAGGTATTTCCTGCAAGGATATCTAAACCAAGTCTTTGACGAAGTCGACAAGAATGTTAGACTGGTTAATGGGTATTCAATTGGCTCTTCTCCTAGGAAATGTGGAAGAAACAGGTAAATGGCCAATCACTTTAGCCAAAGATGAGGTGATTCACCGAGTTTCAACAAACTCTATTTTTAGAACAGTGTACCAAGTTTTAGGATTTGTTTTAGGACTTCCAACAGTGGGACTTTAAAATGCAGTATTACTATCTTCGAAAGGGATTTATTACTCAGGAATGTTTTTAGAGGTTGAGAAAAAAGTGGAGGTTAATGTTCGATGGGGGTGTTATCATAGGTCTGTCCACGTGAATGTCATGCATTACCACCGGCCATACAATTCAATCTCTCCTTCTAGCACCAATTTTGTTCATGTAGGAAAAATTCCCTACAACAGAAAGGGGTACTCCCCAAGACAAGATCCCAATTAGACTTCACACCTTTTGGATTAGGAGACCCATCCAGATTCTGGCTCAGTTTCCATTACTGGGTTGTGGGGTTAATGAATGGTTTAATGCAAGGGTATGCAAATGCAGACTAAACTACTTGCGTAAAGAACACATATTTTATCCTATCCTAGCTAGGAGAAACTAAGGGTAACCAATGAACATATCAAGATGCTAGAAATCCCTGCAATAACTTTCTTTCAGATAGTTGTTAGAGAAAATCAAATATTAATAACATACATGTACGAAACAATAACTTGACAAATCTAACTTATACGTTGATCTGTGTTTATGAGCGGAACAAAATGAAACCACATATTTATAATGTTAACACAGAGACACAATGAAAAATAAAAGAGATACAGTAAAACTTAACTTCTATTAAATAAGAAATACCTTGAAAACTGTAAAGTTCAGACTGAAAACAAGCTTGTTATAAGAATGGTGGCAGCTTATCTTTGAGAAGAGATGTGACGGCTACGCTCATTCGCAAGAAGATGAGTACAATGAGGATCTGAAGGAATTTTTATAATAAATATTAATTCCAAAACCATATACATCCAAAAACCTAACCCTAGGAGATGAAGTGCCAAAATTCATGTGAGATCTGTTGGGGTAAGTTAGTACATTAACTTCCCATGGTCGTAAATTTTGCATATGATCTTCGTTTAGGGAGCACGATAGCTCGTTGGAAATGTATTGACGAGGAGATTCATTTTGGGGGCTCAATTAAATCCTTGCAATACCATTGAGGTGATCTATTGTGAAAAAACATCGTTTAGGCCCTCAAACTGGACCCAGAAGTTAAAAAGTGCTAAAAATAGTAAATTGCCAAAATTGCTAGAAAATTGTTTTGAGCCAGTTAAAAAAGGTGGGTGACCACTGATATCCACCTAGATAAATTCTCCCTCCTTAGGAAGAAATGTTCTCCATTGCGTTGAGTTTCCCCATCATATGAATAAATTTATGTTGAACTTGGCCCTGGGTGAGCCACTTACCTTGGTGCAGGAGTTGCCCTGCTTTGACAACACGATAAAGCTGGATCCTCTACTAGCGAGTGCCCTTGACCTGTGTGTCCATGATATGATCAGTGGATTCCTATTCCATGCAGTCAAGGTTGATCTCTATTGGTGTCAGTTGTTCTGCTATCTTCGAGGTGTCCAATAATGGTGGAAAATAAAGTTGAAGTAGGTCCACATTGAACACTCGGTGTAATCCAAGGAAGGGGGGTAGGTTGATCTCAAAAGAATTGTCACCCACAAACTTGGTAATGGTGTAAGGCCCATAATGGAGTGGACAAAGCCTTCGATGAGGCCCTGTAAGTCATTCTTTTTGCAAGTGCAACCAAACTTTATCTCCCACCCAAAACTGGTGTGGCACTTATTGTTGATCATGGCGCTGCTAGTACTTGGCATTGAAATTTTGTAAAATATCATGAACCTATTTGCGGATGTGTTGGATTTGCTCAATGAACAAGGTGTCTTTTTATTTGTACTTAGAGCATGCGATGAGTCTGCCTAGGTGGTCGCAAGGGGTAGTGCANTAGGGAAGACTCTCATCCTAGGTGTGAGGGTGCTTGGAATTGTACATGTGCGGGATGTGCACGATCATCTGGTTGAACACCTCAGTTTGGCCATCCATCTGGGGGTGGAAGGAAGTGGACTCGGTGAGCTTGTTGTCCAGCAGTGACCATAGGATCGACCAGAATGTGTTGAGGAACCGGCTATCCTGATATGAGATAATGGTTTGTGGGATCCCAAACTATACACACACTCGTTCAAAGAAAATATTGGCAGTGTCCTCCATCATGATGCTCATCTTGCAGGTGTCCAAAATCGCCATCTTTTAAAAGTGATCAACAACCACAAAAACAAAGTCATTTCCCCGCTTGGTGGAAGGGAGGTCAACATATAGTCCATTGATATGGATTCCCAGGGCCTGTTAAGATTAGTTAGAGGAGTGTACATACCTTTTTTCTTGATGGTCAGTTTGGCAATAGCACAGGCAGTGCAGGACCAGATATACTTGTTGACATACTGTCAAAGTTTTGGCCAGTAGAAATATTGTTGCAACACTACCATTATCTTTCCCACTCCAAAGTGTCTTGCCACCCGAATGTAGTGGGCTTCCCAAATCATCTTCACTCACTCGCATGATGGAACATAGAGATGGCCCAAATGTAATAACAACCCATCTTGAATATGGAAATTATCGAAATCTTTGTTGGCACCCAAAATTCGATAAGTGTTGGCAAAGTTGGGATCTATCTCATAGAGGTGGGGCCACCCAAAGGTCTCATGTTCGTAAGAGTATAGCATTGTGGTGAGTGTTGTGACTGGAGGTCGGCTGAGGAAATCAGTGACTCGGTTGGTAATTCATGTTTAATACTTGATGTTCGGGTGGAATTGCTGCAAATATGTGGACCACTTCTGATGGAGGTCATTTTTCAATTTTACTTGTGTCTACATGAACTAAAATGACTTATGATCAGTGTGGATGATTGTCTCCTTCTTGAGAATGTAATGCCTCCACTGGCGGCAGGATTTCATAATGGAGTACATTTCTTTTTCGTAAGTAGGGTACTTATGGATGACATATCATAGTGTCTCACTATGATAGGCCACGGGGTGTTCGTGTTGAGTGAGGACTGCGCCCACAACATAGTTAGAAGCATTTGTCTCAATCTCAATGGGTTGTTGCAGGTCAAATAATGAGAGCACTGGTGTTGAACACAAGCATTGCTTCAGATCATTGAATGCTTTCTGTTGGGATAGGCCCCACACAAATTTTTCATTACCACCACCTCTGGTTATTTGACTGAGGGCCCATGCAATATGGGAAAATCCCAACACGAACCTGCAATAGAAATTGGAAAGGCCTAAGAAGCTCCAAAGCTCGGTGAGTGTGGTTGGGGTTAGCCAGTCATGGATGACTTGTATTTTTGCTAGATCAACATGCACACCATGCGCATCAACAATGTAGCGTGGGTATTGGACCCTGTCCATGTCGAAGGAGCATTTTTTCAAGTTGGCATATAGCTTGTGCTATCACAGAGTGTGCAGAACCTGTTGAATATGTTGCAAGTGTAAATGTCCAAGTCTCTTTATATATGAGGATGTCATCTAGATACACCACCAAAAAATAATTAGTGAAAGGCTACAGGATATCTTCCATCAACCTCATGAAAGTTTTTGGGGCATTTGTCAAACCAAAGGGCATGACCACCTATTCAAAAAGACCTTCTTTTGACTTGAAGGCACATTTCCATACATCTTTTTGTTCTATTGGGACCTGATGATAGCCATACTTTAGATCAATCTTACTGAAGTATTTCCCCCCCTTGAGTTGATCAAGGATATCATCGATTTTGGGAATCAGGTACTGGTTCCTTACTGTGATTTTGTTTAGGGCTTGATAATCAATGCAAAGTCGCTAGGTCCCATCTTTCTTCTGCATCAACACGATTGGAATTCCACAAGGTGATGATTTGGGTCGGATGTGCCCCTTGTGGAGAAACTCTTGGATCTGACACTTGATCTCCTCATTTTCTAGTAGAGAGTGATGATAGACTATCCCATTTCTTAGCAGTGTGTCAGGGGTCATATCAATGGGATGCTTGACCTGACAATGTAGAGGTACTCCAGTAGGTGATGAGAAGATGTCTTTGCATTCTTCCATGACCTTATCCACTTTATTCTGTTGCGTGGAGAGGTCGATCGTGGAGGCCATGGATGTGGCTGTAACATTTCACTCACTCTGAGAGAGAATCATGAAGAAGACAAAATTCTCAGTCTGAGAAATGGCGTTCCTACATTTCTTGGTAGAGATCAAGGAAATAGCACTAGGTGGGACTACCTTGGGTATCCTGTACAATTTCCTGTTCAAAGTAATAATAACACTGCAAGGCCTAGACTCATATACAACATGATGTTTCCATAAATAACATTGGACCAAAATAACATCACAAACTTCAAGGGGAGCAACATCACACAATACCTCATCTTTGAATGGCTTGATTTCGTATGACAGGCGACACTGTTGGCTGACATGAAGATCGATTCCTTGACGGAGCCATCTGATAGTGTAGGGTTGTGGGTGTGGCGTTATCGGCAAGGCTAGACACTTGATGACCTCTACTGATATGAGGTTCTTCTATCTACCGCTATCAAGGATCAAGTGCAGTGGAGTGCCTTTCACCCACATATGTGAATGAAATAGGCGCTTCCCTTCCTATGGCTCATCAGGTTCACCGGGATGGATCTCGATGGTAGAAACGGTGGCACTAGGTTCTGCATCAATGATCTATGTCCCCTTCTCTGGTTCTAACTCAGAGTCAAAACCTGCATCTGATTCATAGGATTTTACTTCAGCCAATAATGAATTCTTTGAGCAATAATCAACAATTTTATGTCAGAGGCTCTTATGGAAGTTGCACCACTTCAAGGTATCATTCTTTGTCTTCCCATTCTTCTTCTTTACTTATGTCTTGGACCAGTTTTCATGAGGTTTCCCATATTTTCTCTGTCCTTTATTTTGTAGGTTGGATCTTCCCTTTCCCTGCTTCTGTTGTGAGGGGTTCCTAGACCCAAACTGACATGTCTTTTGTTTAAGCTTCTACTTGATTTTGACAGCTTATTGATAGGTTGTGCCCAAGGACGAGATGTCCAAAAACTCCATTTCTATCTGGATGTATCTATGCAGACTTTGAGCACTATATCTCGCTTAGAATATTTTATACCTAGCTTGGTGTGCAAGGTATGGAAGACATTGGTGAACTCTGGGACTCTTTGGTCTCTTTCCTACTACAGTGTGGTTCATCTTGTATACAAGTCGTCATAACTTCCAACAAAGTAGTATTTTTCCTTAATAACATCCCTAAAGGAATCCCAAGTGGATGAAAATTCAAATAATGTGGATCCTTCTATTTCATTTTTCTCACAGAAAGTCTCCTACCAATATTTGACATGGGGAACGGCCTTGAGGAGCGCAAATACAATCTTTTCTCTATTAGAAAAGTTGTGGACAAAAAAATACCCTTCTAGAAGGTTTAACCATTTATCTACGGCATCCGAATCTATTTGACCTTGAAATATATAAATATCAAAACTAATATGTAACTTGAAGGGGGTGGTGCTTCCGCTTGAGGTGGATGCGTCACTTGTCAGCAGTCGTCAAAGGATTTGTGCGAAGTTGTCCATCGTCTCGTTCCTCTGTCGCTCAAGGGATTCCTCTACCAACATTTTGAAATGATCTCTTATCTCGTCATATTTATTTTCACCCGCCATGGGAGGTTTCTTAGGTGTGTGAGAGAAATTTTTCTCAAGAGAAACAAGCTCGAGACCCAACTCTCTATAACCTGACTATGTCGGGGACATGTATTAAAAAATGACAAGGAGTAGACCGCTATGATACCACTGATCCGGATTTATGAGCGGAACAAAATGAAACCACAGATTAAGAATGTTAACACAGAGACATAGTGAACAATAATAGATATACAATAAAAAATGACTTCTATTAAATAAGAAATATGTAGAAAACTGTAAAATTCAGATTGAAAACAAGCTTGCTAGAATGGTGGCAACTTATCTCTGAGACGAGATGTGACGGCTACGCTCATTTGCAAGAAGATGAGTACAATGAGGCTTCGAAGGAATTTTTACAATAAATATGAATTCCAAAAACCTACACATCCAAAAACCTAACCCTAGGATATGAAGTGCCAAAAGTCATGTGGGCCCCATTGGGGTAAGTTAGTACATTAACTTCTCAGGGTCGTAACTTTTGCATATGATCTTTGTTTAGGGCGCACAATAGCTCGTTGGAAAGGTATTGATGAGGAGATTCATTTAGGGGGATGAATCATAGCCTTCAACTATAATTGAGGTGACCGATCATGAAAAAACGTTGTTTAGGCCCTCAAACTGGCCCCAGAAATTAAAAACTACTAAAAATAGTAAATTGCCAAAATTGCCAAAATGGCCAGAAACCTATTTTGAGCCAGTTGGAAAAGGTGGGTGGAAAATTATATCCACCCACCTCATTATCTCGGAACAATTAATAAAAGAGAAACACAATAGCTATAGAAATTTATGTTGACAAAAGAAAAGCCTAAATGCAAACGAAATCCCTACAGTACTTCGATATAGCCTAGAATTCACTTGAAACGGTTCAAAGCAAATGACCACCAGAAGACATGTATTTCTCTCTATCAAAATGGACCTGAGGGTTTCTCAGTATTATCTTAGGAAAATTAGTTCTTCAAAATTACAAAGTTGAAGAGCCCCTTTAATGTGGGTCTCTTGCTTCCTTTATATTTGCCTAAGTTACTGCCTATTAAGGGTTCTTGACTTTTGCAATAAGCAGTTACATGTATTTTCATATTCTCTTTCAGCTTTCTTTGTATCAGCTACAATACATACAAAATGTGTAATGATGATAGAAAAGAAAAGGAACGGATGGGAAAGAATAATTTTGAATTTCATTATGTCCCCCACGTATTTATTTTTATCCCTTAAATAAGTTGCCTAGACTTCATGTTGTCTTGAAATATAAACAATTCTATGAAAGAGAAATGAATCCAAAGTGACCTCATGAACCACTGCATTATTTGAGAGGGTCTTCATATCTCTATTTAAATTTTCCATGAAGGCTTGAATCATACTTTGTGCCCTTGTTTGTTTCACAAGATGATCATTCATTAAATCCATTGTTACTTTGGTCACAATTCTGGCATCTATTTATCTTTTCTTCATATTCAATTCTACTTCTAAAAAATTATGTTCATCAATCTTTAGCTTACCTGTCTCTTCGATCCAAGGAATATGGATTTTTTGAGCCATGATGTATGCTGCTTTCTGGGGCTGGGAACATATTGAGAGTGAATTCCTTAGCTCCTTCTCAATTTTTTCCCTGGCTTGATGACATTTGCTAGGTGCAGCATATTTGAGCTTCCTCTCCCACTCCATTAAGTGTGGAAATTTTGGCGGAGCATCATGGTTTTCTATAATCCACCATTGCATCTCATTCACACCTTCTCTGATTGCGGTGGAATCTATGTTCTTAGTTTGGGATATGTTGTGTTGAGCCATAATTTGGGCGGCTATATGTTGGAAAACATGTATATTTGTGTACATATCCATTTCTAGATTATGGATTTTTATCCTAACTCCCTTTTCACATACCCCAAACTCTTTGATGTTGTCCTAGTCACTTTTATTGTGCTAGACTTCCTCTTCTAATGCTCTTATTCTTTCATCTTTTTCCTCACTTCCATGCACCAAGTATTTTACATTTTTATTTGAATCTAGTGTGAAAGCGAAACCGGATGAGGCGATTGAAAGAGGATCGTCCTTGACATCTTCTATTACATTATTTTCAATCTTTACTAACAAAAGATACTTTCAATACACTGGTATCTTTTTGGTTTTCTGCTAGATTATCTTACTAAATTCTTTTTCAAATCTTAAAGCATTCAAATTTTCCACTTTTCGAGCCTTCAACAGTGTGTATGATCCTAATCCTAACTCAACGAATGGAAAATGTCCCCCTGTGAGTGGAATGTTATTTCATGATCCCATAATATTTGTGTCCAAGGGATCTATGTTGTTATTTATTTCGTCTTCCTCCTTTTTTCATTGTTCCTTTGTTGAGGTTGTTTCTTCGGTTGTTGCTTTCACATTTTCTTTAGATCACACTGCTTCTTCTTGCTTCTTGCATTCGACCTCTTCTTCTCTTATTTTCCTTTGTTTCTCCTTCCTTTTCTACTTGGTGGTCTCTTTACTTGTTGTAGCTTCTTCTATTGTCGTTTTTTGTCACTACTGCTCATCTTCCTCTTCTTTTCTCTTCTTATTTTCTTTTGTTTCAACAACTTCTTCTTTTCCTCTCTTCCTCAATTGCTGTTTTTGGTGTCACTTCTACCTCTGTTGTTGTTGGCACTACTACCATTAGCTTCCACTGCTTATTTGTCACAATAAATAAATAATATAATATAAAGACATTAAAATAATATATAAAAGTAAATTAAACATTAATGTAATAAAAGGTCATGACTCTTCATAAAACCATAATGGTCATATATATAGGCAGGCCCTATCCTTGTAATATCATCATTATTTTTACAATCAATTATTATTATATATATTTCTTATTATGGATTCATTCTGAATCCATAATAANTATCCCTCATTCTATAAATCTCCCCCACAGTCTGAAATTGTATCTCGTTTTTTTTTCTGTAACCCTCCCCACTCCCTCCCTCCCACAACCCGTTTTTGTTTTCGTAACCCTCCCCACTCCCTCTCCACTCCCCCAAAACCTCCCATAAACCCTCTCCCACGACCTGTTTCCCACCCCCTCTCCACTCCTCTGCACCCTCCACTCTCCACAGCTCAACACACATCCTTCCACCTTAAACTACATACAATTATTTAAACTCAAATAATTAAAAAGGGGATATTCCAAGTAAGATCAAAATTACAGAAAAATACTCACCCCCAAACACTAGGAGGATGTCGGAATTAAAAACTCAAGTGGAAAAAATAGACCAAGAATGTAAAAGAAATAGAAAATCACTCGAAAAGTCAATACCAAAAAACTCACGATGAGTTACTAGAAGAAATAAAGCTCAACAATAAGGCACTCAAACAAGAGTTGACCCATAATCTTAAAGAAAAAAATGTCAACAGAAATCAGAATCGAATTACAAAAAGGCATGAATAATCTAAAACAAGATCTTAAAGACGATATTTTTCAAGAACTCAGGGTTAACCTACAACGAGGGTTGGGAAACTTTAAACAAGAAATAAATGACGAATTGCAACAAACTCTGGTTGTGATGACACAACATCAAGAAAAAATGATTAATGAGATTTTAAATTTAATAAAAAGACCAAGGGCACCAACAAGCCACCCAACCACAACCAAGTGACTTAAGCACATCTAACACATCACCCCCACCACCACCTCCCTACAATTCAAATTCCCAACCTATATCACAACATCAACCCTTAATAATTTGTCCTCCCAAATCCAAAATTGAACTATCAAAATACAATGGAGGCGATAACCAATGCATGGCCTAGTTTAACAAAACTGAAGAAAATTTCCATATATATAATATTACAACCGATGAATAAAAGGTAAAATATGCATCCATGTACCTCGAAGGCACTGCATATAATTGGTATCTATGGTGGAAAGGAAGAATTCAGTCATATAATTGGAATTCTTTCAAAAATGATTTTTTTTTAAGATTCCAGGGCATCTCGAAAAAAGGATTTTTTTTCAAAACTCACTAGATTACAACAAAAAGGCAACATAGATGAATTTGCACATCAATGGGAATCTCTCACCACCCGATTATTTGGACTATCTGATGATAAATTACTCCAGTCTTACATAGGTGGTATCAAACCACATATCCAAGACAAGTTAAGATTACATGAGGTTACTATGGTAGAAATAGCAATACGCAAGGCAAAAGCCGTAGAAGAAAAACTAGAAGGCCAATCAAGATTCAACAAGTTTTACTCAAGAAGGAGTGTACCTTAGACCACAGGAAATGACAAATACATACCACCCAATCTACGTGAATATAGAAGAAGAAGTTTAGAGTCCCAAAGGATAAATGAAGGAAAATGTAAACGATGTGGAGAGAAATGGCACCAAGACATAGGTGCCAGATTGAAGATAACTCAAAAAAAATGTACACTTTTGAAGCAGAAAAAGACGACGAATCAAATTCAACAGAATAAATAAATGAAGAAATGGAAAATTTCCAAAATGACACTTCAGAACTCATAGAATACAACACACCAAGAATATCGCTCGCAGCCATCACATGAATTACCCAAACACAAACTCTCAAATTAAAAGGACATATAA
>JASDQU010689037.1:11223-25378 GCA_032191745.1 Picea mariana
AAATGGGACCCAAGACATAGGTGTCAGATCAAAGATAACTCAAAAAAATTGTACACTTATGAAGCAGAAAAAGATGACGAATCAGACTCAGCAGAATCAATAAATGAAGAAATGGAAAATTTCCAAAATGACACTTCAGAACTCATAGAATACAACACACCAAGAATATCGCTCGCAGCCATCACATGAATTACCCAAACACAAACTCTCAAATTAAAAGGACATATAAAAATGATAATGTCATCGTACTAATTGACACTGGAAGTACCCACAATTTCCTCAATATCAAGATTTAAAGGAAACTCAAATTATTTGTATATCCAGTTCCAAATATGAAAGTAATGGTTGCAAAAGGAAAAAAAAATTGGAAATGTCGGAAAATGCCATAAGGTGGAACTCTAAATCCAAGATTTCAATTTGGAATCAGAACTCTAAACTGTCCCTCTGGGAGGAGTAGATGTGATTTTAGGAGTCCAATGGTTACAAACCTTGGGCACATACTCATTCAATCACTATGAACATTTCATCCAATTCAAGTGGCAAGGGAACAGTTATAAATTAGATGGTTTTCAACCTCCAAAAACGTAGGTTGTGTCATCACAACAAATGGAAAAAATGATCTGAAAAGGAGCAACCGCATACTTCATCCAATGAAACAACATAGAAATACAAGAATCGGAACATGATGAATCCATAACATCAGACATCCAAGATCTAATTCAAAAACATAAGAAGGCATTTCAAGACCTTCCCATGGAGTTACCGCCTCAAAGAAGAATTGAACATATAATTGAAGTTAAACCAGGATCAAGCCCAGTCAAGGTTAGACAGTACAAATACCCCCATCACCAAAAAATAGAGATAGAAAGATTATTCTAAGACCTATTACAATGTGGTTTCATCACGAAAAGCAGAAGTCCATATGCAACTCCAGTAGTGTTAGTTCAAAAGAAAGATGGATCTTTCAGATTATGCATAGATTACCGAGGGATAAACAAAATAACAATTAAAAAACAAATTCCCATCTTGATTGATGAAATGTTGGATGAACTTCACGGAGCAAGATATTTTTCAAAACTTGATTTAAGATCTGGGCACTATTATATCAGAGTCAGACTAGAAGATGTAGCCAAGACTACCTTCTAGACACACGAAGGACACTATGAATTCAAGGTGGTGCCTTTTGGGCTAACTAATGCCCCCGCCACTTTCCAAGCGACAATGAATGAATTATTTCACCCATACTTATAGAGACATTTCTTAGTCTTCTTCGATGATATCTTAGTGTACAGTAAAACATGGGAGGATCATATGAAACATTTGGGACAAGTGTTATCTCTACTGGAGGAAAATCAATTCTACGCCAAAATGTCAAAATGTACATTTGGCAAGGAGGAAGTAGAGTACCTTGGTCACATCATATCTAAAAAAGGAGTCAAGGTAGACCCCAAGAAAATCATAGAAATCACATAATGGCCTAAACCCAAAAACATATCCAAGTTAAGAGGATTTCTAGGATTGGCAGGATACTATCGAAGATTCGTCAAGAATTATGCTCATTTAACCTCCCCTCTAACAAATCTCCTTAAGAAAAACCCCTTCCAATGGAATGTGGAAGCACAAAAATGTTTTGAAAACTTAAAAAACATTATGTCCACAACCCCAGTATTAGCAACACCTGAATTCTCCAAACCTTTCATCATCAAGTGTGATATGTCGGGTCTTGGAATTTGAGCAATATTGATGCAAGATGGGCACCCAATAGATTTTGAGAGTAGGAAATTAAATCAAGCGGAATGCTTACAATCCACTTACAACAACAAAATTATTGCCGTCATGCATGCATTAACAAAATGGCACCAATATCTATTGGGAAGTAATTTCTTGATACACACAGATCATAACAGTCTCCAGTACTTGTTACAACAAAAAACATTGTCAACCGAGCAAAAAAAGTGGATAGAGAAAATTTCCACGTTTGATATGGAAATTATACATAAAAGAGGAAAAGACAACATCGCGGTTTATTCCCTATCATGAAAAGATCAAGAAACACAAGCTTTTTCAATATCCATAGCCAACCCAGAATGGTTGGATGAAATCCAAATTGAGTATGCAAAAAAACTGAAGTCTTTCTCTATAATCAACAATTTAAATCGATAGCCTAAGTTCGAATGGAAAAATGACATATTATGGTATAAAGGGAAAATCTACTTAAATACCAACTCAAGATTTAAAGCCAAGGTTCTTCAAGAATCTCATGATTGCCTAGCTACATGTCATGTAGGATTTTTCAAAACATACTATAATGCACAAAGATCATTTTTTTGGAAAGGGATGAGTGCAGATATTCAAAAATATGTAGCAGAATGTGATCTATGTCAAAGGAACAATATTGAAAATGTGTCAACCCCTGGGTTACTCCACCCATTACACATTCCCAACCAAAAATGGGAAGAAATTTCAATGGATTTCATTGAAGGACTACCCATATCCGATGGAAAAGATAAAATATTAGTAGTAGTAGTAGACAGACTCACTAAGTATGCACACTTTATTGGAGTAAGGAAAACAGATTTAGCAAAACAAACGACTGGGATATTTTGTAAAAATATTTACAAACTACATGGGTTCCCTAAAGTTATCGTCGGCGATAGAGATGCCAAATTTAAAGGGTTTTTTTGGAGAGAATTTTGCAAACAGATCGGAACCTCTCTCAATATGAGCTCAGCTTACCACCCTCAAATAGATGGTCAAATAGAAGTTGTCAATAAATGTTTAGAAACCTATCTTCGTTGTTTTATCTTTGACAAAAAAATAAATGGTTTCAATGGTTGCACCTCATTGAGTGGTGGTATAATTCCACTTATCACACATCAACTAAAATGACACCTTTCCAAGATCTTTATGGTTACGAACCTCCATCATGGAAGGAGTTGGCCACTAGACACATAAAAGTTTCGTCAGTCAAAGACCATTTAGACGAAAGTCAGAAAATCCTTTAGTTACTTAAAGAAAACTTAACAGTTGCAGGGAACCGAATGAAGCAACAAGTGGACCAAAACCGAACAGAAAGAGAGTTCGAAGTAGGAGATTGGGTATTTGTGAGACTTCAACCATACAAACAGTTATTTCTTAAACAGCATGGGAAGAATAAATTGGCTCCAAAGTTTTATGGACCATATCAAATAAATAGAAAAATCAGTCACGTAGCTTACCTATTGGATTTACCAAATAAAAGTCGTATCCACAACTTCTTTCATGTATCATGTCTAAAGAGAGACTTGGGGCAAAAAAAAAAGGCACAAACTATGCTTCATATGTTGGATGGGGAAGTAAGAATCATTTTAGAGCCCGAAGCCATTATCACCACTCAGGAAAAGAGATTATGTTCTCGAGTAATCAAGGAATGTTTGATTTAATGGAAAAATCTACCGGAAGAAGACAATGCATGGGAGTCAGAGAACTTTCTCCAGATACATCCTTCCTTATCATTTCTTTGAGGACAAAGAAATATTTAAGGGAAGGGAAATGTCACAATAAATAAATAATATAATATAAAGACATTAAAATAGTAAATTAAAGTAAATTAAACATTAATGTAATAAAAGGTCATGACTAAAAGTCATGACTCTTCATAAAACCATAAAGGGAATATATATAGGCAGGCCCTATCCTTGTAATATCATCATTATTTTTACAATCAATTATTATTATATATATTTCTTATTATGGATTCAGAGTGAACTATTCATTACGAACCCTTGTGTCTTTCGCATTATTCTTCTTCTTGGTTATTTTGATCCTCTTTGTCTCTTTGCTCATTTTCTACTCTACTTGGTGGGTTGCCTCTCCTTTTGAAAATTACATCACGGTATGTTATGGCTCAAGAGTGTATTTGCAGTTATTACAGTGGGTGTTGACGATTTCTAGAGGATCATTCCTTCGAAATCTTTCTTCATCAAAGTGGAAAGATGTTAGTGTATTTTCTTATGCATGTCCTTCCTTGACATATTTAAATGAGTATGACCCAACCTAGAGTGGGAGAGGAGGCCATATGGATTTCTTATCCCTGTATAATGTTGCACCTACCTTGTGTATAATTGTTTGATATGAAATCTCCTGCAATACTAATATGTCTAGAAAAAACTTTGGGAGCAGGTGGGGAGCTTTGGTAGCTCCATATATCCTGATGTAGGTGTCTTATTCAAGGAGATACCAATCCCCTATCCTTTTAACTATATCCTAAGCCTTATCTATCATGCAGGGAACTCATGTAGCAAATATGAGTTGGTATAAGGGGATTAATAAATTGTCGCAAATTTTCTAGTATTCAAAATTATATATGTGCTCCCATATCACTTTGCAGTAGATGTGAATTGGAGGATCGCTAGGTTTCCATGCCCATCCCATCTAAGGATAAGTGTGGCATACTCGCATCATGTCGAAGAGGTAGGATGACAAGTGGAAGCTTGGAAATTCCCCTCGAGCAATGTGCTTTATTGTTGCAAGTGCTTCCTCCAAGGCAAAGGATAATATGTCCACCCAGTTGAATGTTGAACCAGTGTCTATGACATAGTACAAGAGAGGTACCCATGTTATTTTAAATTTTTGAGCATCAGGTTCCCCATAATGCATGCATATCATCGCTACTGCATATTGGTATGGTATCCTAAGAAAATTTGTGGGATATTTGTTAGATGGTATGGACTTAAACATCTTTCCAGGTTTGTACCAACTCTTTTGGAGTTCCCTGGGGCTGTGTGGGAAATTATTCACTAACTTCTTGTCCAATTCCTTTTTTCCTTCCTCTAGATGATAGTAGGAGGCAATCACTGAATCTTGGAAAGAGGTGATTGGGTGGCCTTGGGAATTCATTATTTATCTAGTATCCATATCGGCATGATTCACGATCCATGAAATGGCTTCTACGTAGGGAAATATTGTTGCATGCACTGCGGCTTTATAAAATTTAGACCTTCTGATGTTTGTGTATGTGTTGAGGTTAGGATCGTCTTTATGGAGATGAGGGAATGTCTGATTGTTGAACATCTCATACACTTCTCCCCGTTTAAGTGATATCTCTTTATCAATGACATATGTAGTATCATCATAGATAGGTCCACGAGTGTTGAAGTCTTCCTCTTCTAAGATTCTCCTTGTAGAGGATTCTTCAATCGAAGCCTTGTCTGCACTTTGTGATCCTTTTCTTGGAGGAGTCATGGTTGAATCTACACCATAAAAACATGAAAATTCCACAAGATAAAATTTGTCTAGGTTAATTATCAACTGGAAATATTTAGTCAGAAAGGGCATTAGGGTTGCATTCTAGTGAGAGAAATATGAGGGTTGAGTGTGAGAGAAAAAGGCAAGCAGGGACACCACAACCATAAGAATAAGTGTGAGGTTTGGGGAGGGAAGGTGCTAGAAAACGGAATTGCACTTGTGTGTTTTTCCTTCCATTGTCCTTCTCTTTTTCTTACTACCTCTACTATTTGATTTTTCGAGTAGAGGAGAAGAGGAGGGGTTAGGACAAGGAGGAAAGGAAGTGAAACACTAGTCATTTTTCCCCCTTTCCCACTTTATATCCAAAAACAAAAAATTATTAATGATGGGAGGGACATCATGGGTACCATCTTGCGAATAAGTTTGAAGACCACATGTTGATGGCTAGGGATAGTATTTGTAGGCGTAACGACTGATTCTATGAGATGGGAGGATCTGGAGTGCACAGATAATGCGATGGTGTGGGTGGAAAATGGTGTTAAAGAACCTTGTTTTGGGCGCGAAAAACGACAAGGTGAAGGTGGGAAAATGACCTCCCATGCATGCAAAGGGTGGGTATATTACTATATCGAAGGTTGAGGGGAGATCAAACCCCGGTGTATTGGCGTCATAGATTTGATGGTACCCCGATGTATTGACGTTGGAGATTTGATGGTATCTTGGTGTATCTCCATCGGTGTGGAGATTAATTGTTAGAGTGTTGGCAATGGATGACAGATCAATGTTGGATGTATCTGTGACGTGCGGAAGATGCCATGTTGGTGTTTCAGTGTTGGAACTTTGATGGGATCCTGGTGTATCAACGATAGATGGGGAATTGGTTTAGGAGTGTTGGTGATTGAAGGAATATGGAGTTGTGGTGTTTCAAAGTGGAGAAGGGGATCAATTTCTAGCGTATCAGTTACCAAAGAAAGATTGGTCACTGTGTTTTGGTGTGGGAAGGAAGATGGAGTGCTGAAACATCAAAGAAATTGTCGAGAAAAACTAAATGTTGGCTCCTTAGTTGTATCATCAATGAAGTTAAGATGTCTCTGACACTAAGTATATTGGCAGAGAAAAAATTTCTTTCGCTGATACACTCGGTGTCTATGGAGAAAAGTGAAGATGAATTTGCTAAGTAAAAGAGAAAAAAATGACTTCAAGCTTGTACAAGAAAAACCTAAGTTCCTTACAAATGATAAAAGGGCTTGAAAAGTATAAGGAGAGTCCCTACTTCTTGGATAAAATTTTGGCTTCCTAAGCGAACAACAAGAAAAAGGGGATTTGTTGGTGTCGGCACAACAAGTACTTCCAGCACTCTTTTTTTATGAGGCAGGGCCTACTCCACATAGGACATGTGTTGTATACTTATTCTTGTAGGTTTATATTTCATATTGCTTTTTCATTTTGATAGTTTGTATTTGTTCTTATAGATTGTAGTTGTTCTGATAAGTTATATTCATTTCATTATAATTTTATTTCATTTATAACTCAATTTTATCACACTTATTTCAGTAGAACTACATCTCGTTATAACTCATATTTATCATATCTCAGTAGAATTGTAATTTGGTTATAAAATAGATTTGCAAGTTATATTCATTTATGAAGGATTGCATTCATCTCAATGATGACACTTACTTCTATGAGTAATGGACAATAATCACAGTTGGAAGCAGATAGCTCTTGCAATTTACCTTATTTTCATGTGATTTACTTTCCCTGCAATTTACTTTCATGTCGTGTGATTTAATTTCCTTGCAATTTACTTTCCTATCGTGTGATTTACTTTTCTTCAATTTACTTTCCTATTGTGTGATTTAATTTCCCCACAAATTACTTTCTTGTTGGTGTGATTGTTTCTTTTTTGCTAACGCTAGTGAGCATATTTACCTCCTTTCCAACGCTTGTGTGACTGTCTACTTCCCTACAATTCCTTGCAAGTGTGATTGTTGAAACTATAACTACAAAACAATCAAACTAGTAAAGGAATAAAGTGAGACTTGCATATATAGTGCACGGTAACTTGCAAGTAATCCAAAACCCTGGGTTGACAAAATTAATGCCCAGACTATTTACTTGCCTTGCTATAAATTAGAAAAGTAATTAAAGAGCCCATAATTAACTACATAAAGAAATTGAGGGAGTACAAGGGTATAATGGTTGTTATAAGCATGAAATTTGGTAGAATTTCTAATGTGTTTACTAATATCTTGTCTCATAGTCTCCCAACCAACTATCTGTTGGTGTCATAGTCTAAACTTGCTACGAATTGGCCCTTTTTCAATTGCTCAAAATAACAAAAAATAAAACTGGTATTTTTCTCCTTGAATCTATTTGGCTTGATGGAATTGTATATTTCAGATGTTAACATTGCACAATCCAATTGCAATAAGGGTATTCAATGCTGTTGAATCTATTTATGCATTTAAAACAATGATTTTATCAAATCCAAAATTGCAATTTTGGCAAAGATTGCCTAATCAAATTCTGATGATGACAAACCAAAAAAGGTCAAAAATTTATATTTAACCTTCTTCTTTATTGAATATCGCTTCTCTCATGTTAGCACAAATATTTCCACTTAAAAATATGAAAAGTCCATAATTCAATAATGTCTTTCCTAGGATAAGGCTTGGGGAAAATATCATTTAATACATCTTGCTATTGTAAAAACCCGCATGGTCATCGCTTCTCTCACATTCGAACAAATCTTCCCATATAACTTCAAATATATGGGAAATACACAACTCAATAATGTGTTCCCAAGGTAAGGGGTAGGGGAAATATCCCTTAACACATCACAATGTCATAAAAGCCATTTTCCTCTTATGCTTAATTATATTTTCATCTTTTCTTTACCCATGTTCTTTCACCAACGTCTTTATCTTATGGAGCTATGTTAAACTCCCATGTTTTGTTGTTATGTCAATCATTAATGTTTCCTTATCATGACCTGCATTGTATTAATTACTTCATCTAGGCTCATCATGTGTTCTATTCCATACTTCCCCCCTTTTGGTTTAGTAGAAAGTTGGAATAGACGTTGCAAAGTTAGGTGGTGATAGATGGAGGTTTAAGGAAACTTGCTAGCCACTTGACTATGAGATGGGTTGGAGACTTGGAGTAATCTAAGAAAGATGAAAAGACACACCCTCATTTTGAGGATGGTATCTAGGGTAAATTGGGATGCTTCCCTCATTTGGTGAATGATACCTAGGGTAAACTAGATTTTGAAAATTTCAAGGCCTTGTCAACACATGACTCAAGGTTGTTAAAAAAATTATACTCATTAAGAAATAAACATATAACTTGTAGGAATTGAACCTGAGTGGGGAGGATAACATTCCATCTCATAGTCCCCCAAACTAAACTTAATTGAGAACCATTTTTCAAGATATAGTGGAACTATCACTATATAAAATTGATACAAGGAAGCATGGACATTGAGTCTAATGTAGTTGAAGGCATGGCATGTCCAATTCACATTATCTCATGGTGTAATGATGTAAAACACTATAACACTATAGTCACAATAAAAATTACAATAAGACAAATAGCAACATGTAATCTTTCACACCATAATTTATTGTTAGAGAAATGGTCTTGTTTTTTTTTTTACAGAAAAGGGGAAAATTTGTATTAATTTAAAAACCACATATGATAACGCCCGAGGAATACATCAAGTCCAAAATTTCCACACAGATAGTAAAAAATTATGCCATGTTGAGGGGCCACTAAATGTATTGGTAACTAAACTACAATTTCAAATTTAGTCTTGCTTTCAAAAGGATTAGCTGAGTATACTCTATAAAAATTCCTCAATATGCATATTACTAAAATGAAACATTTTTTAAACTCTTGAGTAGAAATCCCAACTAGAATCCATTACCCATAATCTTGTGCCGAGGCATTTAAGTCCAATTGAACATGTGCTTCTATGGGAGATGAAGCTTCTTCTGAATTTCCAAGGAAGTCATTATCTATTGGAGGAGACGAAGTCATTGACTTAAATCCCACCACATGCGGGTTGTGCAGGAGCGTAAAACTTTTGTACTTTCTCTCCACCTTCAGTCATCATTTCCATAAGCCACGACAATGTTCATAATACCCATTACAATCCCACATTCATGTTGAAACGATAGTAGTAGTTAGGGATAAGACTACTCCCGTCGGACTAGTTATGAAGGCTCCCTATGGGCGCATGGCGAGCATGTGTCTTCGTCCTTGATTTGAGACTCTAACAAATTCCCTCCCTGTGGATGATACACACAATTTTGGTTAATGAAATGGGGCCCCGAGGAAATAAAAGATCCCCCCATTTTACCTACCTTGTGACTTCGTGTTCTCATGGGTTCTAAACCCTACATGTGGATGGATTGCACACATTTGTTTAAGAAAATAGGGTCCCAAGGAAAAAAATGACCCCTCCCCCTTTTTATTACCAAATGACTTCTTAACCTCATGGGATCAGTTTGTGGAGTTGAGTTCCATTGATCGACCCCTCCCCCTTTTTGATTACCAAATGACTTCTTAACCTCATGGGATCAGTTTGTGGAGTTGAGTTCCATTGATCGACCCCTCCCCTTTTTTGATTACCAAATGACTTCTTAACCTCATGGGATCAGTTTGTGGAGTTGAGTTCCATTGATCGAGAGGATCCCTGGTTGCATCCTGATGACTTAATTAGTTTGTTTATGGACTTCCTAATTATTTGATCTTAGCACATGGAAGAATTTGATTGTGAGAAAGATCTGTATTTCTTTTTTTATTATGTGAAAAATGGGTCAGAGATTATTTTTTTGAGGAAAGATTTGAACCTTGTAAATTTAATTGTCAGTTTGGAATCCCCAACGACTATGAGGTTGGTGATGCCTTTAGAATTTGCCAAAATTAGACCTTGTAGCAAGGCATACGCTTCAACTTGGTTGTTAGAGGACTGACCAATGCTCTAGGCAAAGGTGGATTCCATATTTCCTCCAAGGCCATACAACATCCCACCCGCTCCTACCACCTCGGTAGAGAAATGGTCTTTCATTCTTATTACTAGTTAAAATTCACACCACATTTTAATACCAAAGAAATGGTTTTTTCATTCTTATTAGTAATTGAAATCCACACCAAATTTAATATAAAAGAAATGATCTTTTCATTCTCGTTACTAAAAAAATTGGAATCTCAATATATGTCTCGAATGTCCTTATACTTATCCTTTAACAGGATTTGGGATGTTCTTACCTGAAGGCCTTTCACAATAAGGCCTTTCACAATAAGGCCTTTCACAATAGATTCAAGTTTTGATAAAAATATGCTCTGCCTTGTTAGAACACATAGCATATTTCTATTTAGCAAAACACATAGCATATATCTATTTAGTGCAATATCCTTGAACATGATTTGGAATGCCCTTACATTAAGGCCTTTCACAATAAATTCAATGTTTGATAAAAAGATGTTGTGCCATTGTTATAACATATAGCATATCTCTATTTAGCATAACACATAGCATATCTCGATTTAACACTACTCTAGAGGAACCACGATTTCACATGTTTCAATTACACAATTTTAAAGTTGTTTCCTTGAGCCATGAGATGGAGGCACACAAGGCTATAAGCCTCTAGATTACATATCCTCTAAAACTAATCTGTTGTATTGTCTTGTCTTTTTTATTCCTATCTCTTTCACATAAAGTGTATTGGTGCTTATGGGAGCACAATTTTCTAATTGTTTTCAAGTTTCTTAAGTTCGAATAATTTTTAAATTCACCAAAAGCCAAACATGGTGTAACATCATTTACTAAATAGTATTCTATGTTTATATTGACAAATGAATAATACTAAGTTGGACAAGTGACAAACATTAAGATAATATTAAACATTCAAATGAAAATTTTGAGCTTAAGATATACATAATGTCTATCGTGAGCGTAAGACTTTAAAATGATCTTAAAAAACATTAAAAAAATTTCTTTCAATGATGATAATTTATACTCGATTCATATGATAGAATAAATGTGATTAAAGATAAAATTGATTTTATGTTTATTCAACAAGTTTATTAAAAAAAAATATTGTTTATGTGAATTTAAAAAATATATATATATGATAAATTGATCCAAATCCACTCAAAGAATATATGGCTGAAATATTTCATAACTGTCTTATTAAATTAATTATCGCAAAACATTTTTATAATTATAAATATTTTATTTATTTGATCAAGCTAAAATCTTAGTATTAAAGTCTTATTACCTTAACAATTTAAACTATGAAAATGGTTATAAACTTAGTCTTTCGTGGAAACCCATCATAAATGATCTACATCAATAAACCTTTCTCTTTATCTTTTTATTTTTTCTGTATCTCCACCTTTTATTTTTCCTTTTGTTTGAACCACCTCCTCTTCTTGTTCTCTCCCTTATCTTGATTATTATTTTTTATCATCTTTTTTTTTTCGATAAAATACACATCCCAAGAAACCCTCCAGGTACTTCCCCTCATTTCAAGGATGGTGTAGGAGGTAAATCGACCGATTGCACTTTGAACATCGAGTGAGGCCCAATATTATCTACAAAGACAACTAACCTGGGGACTTGACCCTGTAACCTCCTACTTGTAATTCAAAGCACTTGTGATCTCCTACTTGTAATTCATAGTATTCAACCACTCAAACTAACCCACCAAACTTATCTTTTATCATCCCTATAAAACTAGCATCTTCTTAAATTCTTTCTAATTTAAATCATTTTCTATTAAAAAAATTATGTTTACTTCCTACTTTACCTTCTCTCATATTACAATTTATCTTTTTAAACATTAATTATATAATATTAAAATTATAATAACATTACATTTCTTTTCATTTTTAAATCCTTCTCGTAAATCTAACCCTTGGTAGCTTTCTCTTATAGACCCATCCACCTCTTATATGTTTAAGAATTTGGCTACTCAATAATCGTTTGCCTTATCTTGTCCTTAAATAATTTATCACTTTTTTTCTTTCTTTTAATTATTACTAGTTTAATATCGTATTGTCTCCACCACCGTGCTTGTGAATGAATTTTATATTAGTTATAAGTAGTTATAAGACTTAACTTATTAGTATCTGCCGAAGCAGGTACTACATTAACTCTTTAGGTGCGAAAATACAATAATTTGACCAACTTATTTTAATGTTGGTCACTTGGTCCAAAATAAATATTATTTGAAATTTTTTAAAATATAAATTATTTATTTTATTTTTGCAATTTCATATACTTATTTTTTATTTGTTCTTAAGTTTTGATGGGACTTAATTACCTTTGGTGTAAGCGATTTTGATTTCTCTATTTGTCAGGGTTTTAAAATAATTTAAAATTACAAATTTTTTATTGGTTTCATTTTCCCTATCCCACTACTTTTACTTCATCCCCATCAATGCACTGATAATATTATTAATTATAATTACGTCTAACACCATTGCAATCAATTCCTTGTCTTTGTGGCGATACGCATGCATTGAAGCGGTTAGTATGATTTTAAAGTGAAGTGTAGAAAGGAATCAGAAAACAAGACACCATGGTAAGATCAATAGATCCATTTTTGCTTTCATATTGTGTTGTGTTTAGAACGAAGACATCTTGTATTATCATAGTCTATGTTTATTTGTGGTAAGGAGAAAAATCAAACATGTGGATGGAAGTACATGGGATGATGGTGTTTACAAAGGTGTTAAGCAAATAGTGGTAGTTTATGCTTTAGATGCCATTTATTCTGTCAGGCTTGAATATACAGGTTACAAGGGATGTTCTATCAAGTTAGAGAAGCAGGGTGGCAATGGCAACGAAAGAGGCAAAACTAAAATGGTGATTAACAAGTGCATAACAATGTAATATTGTAGCCTGGAATATTTCACATAATTATGAATATTGTAGGAGGTCGTAGCTTTGAATATTTTACTTAATTATGAATACTATGGGAGGTCAATGAAGGAGCGGGGCTGAAGATATAGAGATCACGTTGGACTTTCCTACAGAGGTAAGTTCATTCAACCCATAATGCTGCTATAACTTTATTGGGGATGGTTCTATGAGGGGTTGGGTGGACATTACCATCTAGATAGGGATTATCACAGAGACTAATATTATTAATGAATTCATTAAAACAATACGGGTGGGAATAAGTACATGGGGATTTTTTTCCAAATATTCGAGGATTTCGGTTGGACAAATTCAAACTCTCGTTCCTGGACTAAGCATCGAAGCTTAGCTCCTGAAAGCTCATCAGTGTGGAAGAACTTCAAGAAAGAAAATAGTAAGGAAGATACTTGCATATATTTCCCTTCGCTTTAAGGGATATTGGTTTTCTTCTCATAAAAGCTTATGACCCGATTCCAAGAAGGTCCAGTAGCATTAGCAAATACGATATCTACTCTGGTTCAGTACTGGTGCTACTGCTATCATTATCACTGCAACTCCTGCAACAAAATAACCTATCGTTAAATTGGAGATACGGAATAGGAAAAAACCTTTAAAAAAAAAATTGAATTAACATGTTACAATCACTAACATGTTTCAAACTTTTGTGTCTTGAGTACCTACAAGGATTTTTCTTGAGTTTTTGATAGGGAAACAAATTGAGGGATTAATTCAAGCAATGAGTTGTTTGTAAAAAAAATTTGTAGCAAGTTATACAAAAACCCACCATCGCCCGAGCATTTGTTTGGATGGGTGTTGTCGTATAGACCAAAGCAAAGAAATGTTATCAATTTCAGCATGCCCTAACCACATCTCCCATTAATATTCATACAAACACTACAGGTTTGATCTCTGTGGGGGTTGAGATGCCGTGTTACCTCAAAACCTTGCCATGGGAACTTCTAATTCATATTGATATTAATGCAATTTGAC
>JASDQU010689037.1:25464-38775 GCA_032191745.1 Picea mariana
TAAATACTCCTTGTGAATTGCACATGAATTGGTAGTTGGAGATGCATTTTGTGGCACTGAGTATCCTCTATTGCTTTACAAATATTGTGATAGCAATCCTTACAATGAAGGTGTATATTGTAATTATAGCAATCCTTGCAACGAAGGTGAATATTGTAATAGAAACCCTTGCAAGGAAGGTCACCTGACATACGTCGAGTGGGTGTCCTTTTGTGCTAAGAATAGTTGTGTAACTCCTCCACTAATAACTCCTCAAGTGGGTTCCCTCTTGCTGCCAGAACTAAGAAGGTTTCATGCCAAGAATAACCTGACAACGATGTAGTGTGCCCTGTCTTTAAGACATTTAACATTGTAAATAAGTCCAAGATTAAGTTGCAGTGGTATGCCTCTACTATTGGTCTGCATGCTAATATTCTGCTAAGAATATCCTAGTGGTGGTGCACCCTTATACACTCGTTTAATAATAACTTTAGCGTTGGTATGAGACTAAACATATGATATTTAGCATGTTATTTAGCAATTTGCAAGGACACAAATTTACATTGTATATAAGGGAGGAAGAGTAAGGCCAAACTAGGTTTTACTTTAACCTCGATTTCTACTATTTAGAATAAGAAAGAAAATCCCTTTAATTAATGTGTATATGGGAGAGGTACAAATTATTGAATAAATTGGGCTTTTTCTTTAACCTCAATTTTGAGAAAATAAATCCCTTTAATTAATGTGTATATGGGAGAGGGTCATATTATTAAATGATTGTATTTTGCTATTGAATTAACTCTGGATTATATTATCTTACTGAATAATAAATCCCTTTAATTAATGTGTAATGTGTATATGGGAGAGGGTCATATCATTAAATGATTGTATTTTGCTATTGGATTAACTCTTGACTATATTGTCTTATATATGATTGTGGAAAAAAATGAGAGTAGATGGCTTGTGATCATGTTATTTTGTGTGTACATTCAAATAATAGAATGTGACAGTCATATCTGTCAAAATTTGATTCCCAAACTCACAATTTTACCTATATACATTGCATCTCTCTTTCTATTTTTGTTCACGATTCAAAATGTGTCCCTTATGATAAGGGGCTCAGAAGAGTCTGACATGTATACCAATAACAACGCAATTATGTTTGATACGCAAATAAAGTTCTATTAAACATTTCAACTATCTTCATAAATTGCAGCTTAAATTAACATCTATTATGTTGAACCACAAGGTTTGTTAATCTTGGGAACCATTGAGATGTGTGTACTTATGGAGTTGTACATCCAAACATTCAACTCCTTTTTCATTGGTCCCGTGAACACAACAACATACCAAAGAAAAAATGCAAGTTTATACACTATAATGTAAATGTGAACTTTTGTTGTCTCTTTGTATACAAGGTGAAACCAATGGTAATGTCAATAATATCAAATATAAAAATGTCTCAATTGATTATTTATTTATTTATTCCAATGGTAATAATAATAAATATAAAAATGTTTGAATTGATTATTTACTCTACTTTATGGGTTAATATGGTTTTGAAAAAAAAAGCCAAAAAATATATATCATTAAAATTTTGAAATAATAATTAATGTTGAATGGCATTATACCATTGAGATGGTTAAGAGGAATGGTTTCATGAATAAGATATAGTATTTTAATAATAAAAATAGAGAAAATTATACTTATAAAACAATTTTCCTAAACAAGAAGGGATGCTTCAAACAATTTTCTTAAATAAGAGGAATGCTTCTCCTGGCTTGGTGTATAACTTATAAGTCAAAGAGTGTTTGCATGTGTGGCAATTTTAATGAGTATCCATACCTTCTTTTTAAGACAACATGTCCATATATTTATAAGTCCTTGTCAAAGGCATAGAGGGACTATAGCGATCGATAATTCGTTGACTTTATATTAGTTTGTCGTTTGACTACAATTTTTTGCATAATTTCTATTGTTCGAACTACAGAACTAAAAACATTATTTTTTTCAAAAACCCTTATATGCCATGATCTCATTGGATAATAGATTTGAGGTCTTATTGCCAGCTTCGCTATTCCCAATGATTTATATGTTGGGATATCCAAAGTTTTTATCATCTACGGTCTTTTTGAATTTGTACTATTCATACTGAAATGTTTAGATATCCAAAGTTTATAACATTCGATAATTCGTTGACTTTATATTAGTTTGTCGTTTGACTACAAATTTTTGCATAATCTCTATTGCTCGAACTACAGAACTAAAAACATTATATTTTTTTTATATAATAAAAAAACCCTTATATGTCATGATCTCATTTGATAATAGATTTGAGGTCTTATTGCTAGCTTCGCTATTCCCAATGCTTTGTATGTTGGCATATCCAAAGTTTTTATCATATATGGTCTTTTTGAATTTGTATTATTCATATTGAAATGTTTAGATATCCAAAGTTTTGAGCATGGATAGTCAGTTTTCATATTACTTTGTCCTCTAAGTAAATTTTTTTAGCATAGTCTCCATTGTTTGAACTATTGTTATTATTATTATTATTATTATTTTCTTTATTATTGCGTACTTGGAGAGGCATTTTCATTATTCAATACGTAAACAGGCCTACCACACTGCATTCTTTCTTAAATGTTTGCACAACGCAATGCCCTTCGACGGTTCTGACAGCCTTAAGTGTTTACCTAAGAGGCCTTGCAGCCTTAAATGTTTACTCAACGGGCATGTTACAATACATTTTCCTCTGATTTTTGGATACAATGTTGTCTGTAGTGAATTTGGGTAATATTGTTCTTCACCGACATTATTGGTTCATTGTTTGATGTTTGTTCGTTGGTTCATCCGATGTTGCTTGTTGTTGTTTGATTCAACTTTGCAAAGTTGAGGTTCTGTAGCTGCAGTTGGACCTCTTCGTGTTTGTTCACTGGTTTGTTCTTTGTTGCTTGCTCTTGTTTGCTTCAACTTTGCAAGGTTGGGGTCCTGCATCTGCAATTGGACCTGTTGTTACAGTTTGCAAGGTTTGGAGTTGCGCTTTTGTCGTTCCTCATGTTAGTGCCATGATTTTCATAGTTGAGGTTATAGGTTTGTCAACAATTTGCAAATGTGTGCATGTTAGCACCCATATTGTTTTTATGACTGGCAACATCTAACATCTCCAAGGGTCATTTTCAAAAGGAAGCTTATCATTTATTTGTTCCATTTCCATTTACAACTGTGCACTGCAACATTCACTGGGCACTGCAAAATTCACTGCGCACTGCGCAAGGAATGTTGTTGCCCAAAGAATGTTGTCGCGCATAGGATGTTGTCGCGCATAGGATGTTGTCGCGCAGTGGATTCTATCATGCAAAGGATGTTGTCACGCAGTGGATTTCGTCGCCCATAGGATTTCGTCGTGTAGTGGATTCTGTCATGCAGTAGATTTCGTCGCGCATCGGATGTTTTCATGCAGTGGATTCTGTCGCGCATAGGATGTTGTCATGCAATGGATTTTTCTAGCACATAGGCTACAGGTCACACTACAAAAATTACTGGTTTAGTGGTCAACTTCAAGATTAATTTCTGACCAACTAGAGAGGAATTTTGAAAATCCCCAAGATATTTTTGTCGAGGAAAAACCAAATAATAAAAACCTCTCTTAGATTTTAAAAATGTGTCACGGATTGGGAGATTCGAAGAAATCTTTGAGCCCTATTTTTCAGTTTTCGTGATTTCCTGTCCGAGACATGTTTTTGCGACACGTATTCCGACCATATGGAGATGATTTTAAAGAAACCGAGAGAAATTTTTCTTTATAACGATCTTAACTACAAAAACCTCTCTCGGTTTATAAAAAATAGTTTTTTATAAGTGATATACAATGTCATGTTTAACGCCTATTTTACTAGTTTGTTGCACATTCTGTTGTGTTTTTGTTGTAGGTTATTGTTACGTAGAAGACCTGTTGTGCAGGGATGATAGAGTGTCCAGCAGTGAAAATGATGGCTCATCACAACCATATGGTCGAATTTGGATCATGATCAATGACTGTAAAGAATATTTTGGTTACGATTATGATTTGGCAAAGTCGGGTTTTCTATTTTTAGCGAATCCGTTGAAGTTATTGTTCTTTTTCAAAGAAACGGATCCATGATTCCAGAAGAGAATAGCTCGTCCCTAACAGCCAAGGGTGACATTATATTTCTATATAAGGGGATCATTTCTATGTAAACATGGTTGGTTGGCAATTTTGAGAAACAAATGCTATTGTATGTAGTCCGAGTTTTTGATTGAAATTTAATGCAAAGGTCATGTGATTTGATGAAAAGATTCTAGTTGTAATAGTCGGATGTATTGTGTTTCTTTCTCTACGTATTTGTTTCCTGTTATCTCTTATTTCATATCCTCTCAAGATAACTTCGAATTCGTCCACAGCGGTGCTCTTGAGTTACTTTCAGTATTTTTCTCCCGCCACACTTTACGGTTAACACTGAAGGTTGTTGCTAGCCTAGCATTTTCCTCTCGAATCCAGTCACTGAGTCATTTATTATGTCTCTTCCTCAGACTGACTCCATAGCCCGAGTTTTACTTTTCTGTGCCAATATAACCAGAAACATTTTATCATCAGTGTTAAATCTAACCATTGTTTGCAAATCCATATCCTGTGCGGAGATCGCGCTATTCCTAAGAGAGCCCTCTCTAGATCTGAAAGGCTAGTTTCGGATCTCAAAGTTGGTTGAAAAATTTACCTTCGTCGTCTGTTTATTAGACAAATAGATTTATGGAGTGCTAACGCCTCGTTCACAGGTAAGTTTATGTGCCATGGTTTCATTGCTATTCCTTGTTTGTTGTTTGTTATTTGCAACTTGCAAGTAATAATTTTCAATACTAGGAATCCCTGGCTCAAAATCATGTTGCAGAACATCTTTCTGTGTGATCGCTACGACGAGAATATTGTCCTTGTTCTTGAACGTCAATATTCTATATAGAACCCACCTTTTTCGCAACTATAGTGACATATAAAAAAGAAAACTCCTCATTTTTCCTACTCCTGAAAACCATACGTTTGGTGTATTTTTCCCAATGTTCTCCTCATATTTTATGTTCCTGGAAACCATACGTTTGGTGCATTTTTCCCAGTCTTGTTCCGCTTTGAATGTCGATGTTGGACATAGAACCCACATCTGTTGCAGCTACAGTGAAATATAAAAAAGAAAATTGAATGTTCTCCTCTTATTTTATGTTCCTGGAAACCATGCATTTGGTGCATTTTTTCCAGGTTGTTCCCTTCCAATCACATATGCCAACTTCCATGTCCTGGATATCATTCCATAGTTGTTTTGAAAATAGCAATGCAAAGGGGTTTAGAAAACGAATTTGGAGTTGTCACTGGGGGCAAGCATCTGTCAGGGCCTTGTGATAGGCAGGGATGATTTTAGGGGCTAAATTTCGCTCATGAGCTAATTTTCCATGGTTTTTCCAAAAATAAGATTCGTTATTTTTAAAATGATTCACCCAAATTCTATAGGATAAAATTATTTTACCTTAAAAATCGCCAAAATTTTATAAAAACTATATAAAATCCTTAGAAATTTGAATATTTTTACAAAAATATCGCCAATCATTTATAGTTGGCATATGAAGGATTAGTAAGATTCGCCAAGGTTTCTATATTTTAAAATAAATTTCCATCCATAAAATCATCATTGGTGACAGGGCATGCTTCATTCTCTGAATCAAAAACTTCATCCACTTGTTGCCTTTGTGTTGTCCTTTATGTCTTTTAAAGCATCTTCTGCCATTGAAAAGCTTATAGGATGCACGCGTGGAATAGGTTAAAAAATGATATGCCTTGAATACTTGGTCTTTGTGCTGAGTAAATTTATAATGTTATTTCATTTGTGTTGTCTCTTCTGTTTGGTTCACTGTTCACTGTACATTTGTTTGTTTGTCATATGTTGTAGCGACTAGGGGGATTGAATTTGACAAGAAGAAGGTTGAAGGATACATAGCAGAATTGGTATGCAGTTCTGCACTTACAGTTTTTTTTTCTTTTTTTTTCTCAATGTTTGTATATAAACTAAATATAGCTAAGACACATCTTGAAAATCACAGCTTAAGAGATGAAACAAGTAATAGATGTTGAGTCCTATGAAATAGATACAGAATCCATTGTACATGAGAGCATTGACCAGGTATTGCATAGCAATGGGATTTTTAGATTGGATGCATTCTCGTATACTGTAGGAGATTTCCTTTTCGATGCATTTCAAGTTCTAGTGCATTTTCGTTATTCCTCGACCAACCTACGCAATGGATTGATAGATTATTTCTTGGGTTGTTTTAAAAATGGTGACATTGAGGCATTGGAGTCGCATCAATACGAATTGGCATCTTATTTTCTTTGGCAGTTGCATGGAATACATGATATCACTACGTATTTTTCAAAGATGTGGTTGTCTGCATATACAATTCTTCCTTCTCATGAGAGGGGACTTTGGGGAGATACATTTTGTATATGGTGGTTGTCCAAGTGGTTGAATATATCAATTGGAATATGGTCATTAACAATAAAAACAAGATATCTACTATTTAACAAAACTGCATCTAGCGATCCATATTGCATCTTGTTCCATGATGCCAATCTTGTCAGTGGTCATTATGAACCACTACTCTATAGAAAATTATCCATATGAAATCTTAGAGGACCTCATATTTACTTGTCCCTCATTTGCAAAGACCGTGAATCGCAATGCAAATGAATTATGCATTGTATACACTACAATGGCTTGTAGATAGTGACAATTGTTGCATCTAGTTGTGGAGATAGTCTATTCAATGAAATTTTCCATTTGGTAGCAACAGAGTTAAATGTGCAGTCAATGTAGCTTTAAACTGTACAATCCTTTTGCAATGCAATTATAGGCGGCAACCAACAGGATTTTAGTTTCTTTCATCAACACCTTTCACCATATCTACTAGAAAATATGCTGACAATTGGAAGTTGGAAAAAATACCTTGTAAACATGGCACTACCATATGAGAAAGGAAATGTAGAGGGTGGCAGATTATGTTTGCAATGTCTATCTATCATATTCAGAGTAAATATCCAGGTCTGGTCGGCCTTGTCAGATGGAACTGTCCATTCCTGTTGTATTGATGCAAACTACGGTCGAACAATTTACATCATCTCATTGAAAATAGATACGCCACATATCCATTATCAACCTTTGATGAGAAATACTACTAGTTCAGGGTCCACTGTCCATACCACCCAAACCGCATCGAATCTGCATACGCGTCACATGCTATTTAATGAGAATTAAACTTGTCCCAGTTGTGATGAGGCCATACAGAGCTTTAAAAAAATGTATACTAACTTATCACAACTTGAAAAATGTCATACATGAGAGAAAACAATGCATTGGTAGTATAGGAAATACTACCATTTCAGCGTCCAGTGTCAATGCCACCCAAACTGCATTGAATCTTCATAATCTATTTAATCAGAATGAAACTCATCCTAGTTGTCATGAGGTCATCCAGACCTTGAAAAAAAAATGTACACTAACTTATCACAACTTGAAAAAGGTCATATATGAGAGAAAAAATACATTACTACACTTCCTTCTAGACAAAAACTGACATATCACATCCTAAAAAAAATTGTTCATGCACAACACAATCACATTTTCTCTTTTTCTGTTGAGCACAAACATCACATGTCGAATGAAAAAGAACATAAAAGTTTGCATCATCGAGACGGTGAGTATGCAATGCTCATAAGAAATGTCGATTCCACCTCCAACATGGCTTGTCAACAAGTGAAACTAGTTTCCAGTGGAAATTATAAGTTAACCTACCACATCTTGAAAAAATAGACACGTGAGAGAAACATGTACGACCACATATCCCACAATAGTCATGGTACTGATCGAGAGGAAAAAATCACATTTCATGGGCTAGATCCAACACCATGCACTGCTACCAATGAAAACCAACAAACACTTTCTACACATACTTCCCTACAGAAGAAAGATGCAAAACAAATCTATATGAAACAAATTAAAGACACTCCTTCCATTGCATGTGCAATTTGTGATCAATTGAATTTCACAAAAAACACTAAGTCTTTCACGCCTAATTTGGAAGCAGAATACCTCCGCTTGACACTAAATGATAAAACATTTTCTAGTGGCAATGTTTGTCTTCCATGCAAATGATCACTTGAAAATGGAAAATTGCCACACTTTGCAATGGATGACCAAATAAGATGTAATGCACCACTACCATATGTAAGTGCACTTACAGAACTTGAAGAGAGACTTGTGTCTCTGCGATTTTCATTTGCACAAATCAAACCCTGGGGCTATAAACGACCCCAAATGGGCTTAATAGGATCAATTATTAATGTGCTTGTCCAACTAGATTTTGTGCAAAAATCCTTGCCACAATTCATTAGCTATACAATGAAAATTGTTGTAGCTCTCAAAAGACGCTTGCAATACAAGAATGCATACCAGATAGGTAAAGTGCGTGTGCATGTTTTCATGAAAGAAATAAAAGAATTATGTTCCAGGGCCTTGTACAAAGCACAAAACATTTGTATAAATGAGAACTGGAACAATGTTCTTGGAGAAGGGGATGACATATCTACACAGACTCTTGAAACTACTAGTGAATTTGATACAAGTGATGAATCGGAGAATGAAACACCTGTTGAAACATTGATACATGGATTCACTGACTCACAGGGCATTCGTGAATTGCAAGACAAGATTGTCGAAATTGCACCTGTTCAGGGGAAACATCCACTTGGAATATTCAAGGACAAATTTGTTGAGGAAATGAGCTTGCCAACACTATTCTATGGAGATCCATGTCCCAATGACATTACGGAACGATTCAAATACCATAAAATATTTCAATGGGAGTTGCTACATTCAAGTGGTGACTTCTCCTATCACAAAACAAATTCGTTTTTCAAAACAATGCGCATAATGATTGAGCAAGTGTTGTCTTGAATGTGGGTGAGAATAATAAAAGGACAGCTACAAGGAAGAAATTTATTGGCCAAAGATGTCAAGTACAAAGAAAACCTAGAAAAAATCCTGAAATTTGATATTGGATACATAGATTTCAAAAACATTCGCATCTCTCCTGACTATTTGCAACAAAACAAGAAAACTATTTTGGCAATGATCCGACAATTGGGAACGCCAACATTTTTCATCGCATTTACAAGTGTAGAGCATCGTTGGGATACGTTGGTGGCTACGGTGTCTGCATTGTATAGGAACAACAAAAGGAAAAAACAAACTGATACAATGGAAAATGATGACATTGACTACCTCATAAGAAAAGACCTAGTGACATGTACTCGCTACTATAGACATAGAATAAATGATTTGAGACAATTGATATGCCATGATGAAACATTTTTCTAAAAAATATCAGACTACTTTTTTGTGACTGAGTTCCAGAATAGGGGGAGTGAGAATGACCATGCACTGTTGTGGATAGAGGGTGCACCGGTCTATGGAAATGATAACAACTCATAGATCGAGCAGTTTGTGGAAAAATACATAACATGAAACACAAATCTTTTGGATCCAGAACTTGCCAAAGTTCATAGACATTATCATACAAAAAGATGTAAAAAATGAAAAAATTCACATTGCAGATACAACTTCCCTGTGCCGCCAATGAGAACAACAAGAATCATAGAGCCACTTAGTTTAGAGGACAATGTTTTCATTGATAAATCTAAATCCTTGTTTGTATTTCTATAACAACGAGAATTTGATGAGTTAATGAGTTTCGACGACTTCTTGATAGAGCTAAATCTAACAGAAGATGAGTACATCCAAGTCAAACAATGTACGCTTAAACAACCAATAGTTTTCCTTAAACGAAAACTTTCCCATATTTGGAACAACATTTTCTCCAAGGACATTCCATTTATGTGGAATGAAAATACATATGCACAGTATGTCCTCAATGCATATGCTGCAACACCGTATTGTACCTTGTATATGAAAAAGTTGACAAATCTATGACAAGTGCATTCAGAAGAATACGCAAATAACATGAAAGAATTATTATTGATGCTATGCAAATGATACATACGCTTGGAAATACATTACTTAATATTAAACAAATGTTTGCTCAACAAGTAGTCCACATTGCACTTTCCCTGCCCTCAATTGTAGTTCAAGGAAATGTGTCTTCATAAACACATATCCACTTGAGAAACTTGTGTTGAAACCACCGTCTTTGCTAGAACAAGAGACTGACAATTCAGAGGACGTGCTATGTCGCTCTATTATTGATTATTACCTCCAGTGTCCATCTCCTATTAATCATATCTTCTTAGCAGAGTTCATATCGCATTACAAAAAAAATGGTGCACCCATATCAAAAAGAAAAAATCCCTCTGTAATACACTTTGTCAAATACAACAAACATACTGACTATGAAAACTATTGTAGAGAAAAACTATTGTTATACATTATGTTCGATCAAAATGAAAACACATTAAAACATAGCTTCCCTACATGGGGTGATCTATAGTATGTATATTGCCTCTGAGACTATAATACAAACCAATGAATCTAGATTTACATACAATGTTAACCCAACATGGGGTGATCTAGAAAGTGCAGTTAATGAACTAGAAAACCTTGACAATCTTGATGAGACATTCACAAACTGTAAAACAACTAGAACTCTCTGTGATTCCTATGAATTGCAAGCAGATTTGCCTCGTCCTCGAGCAGGCGGCATTGAAAAACATATCAATCTTGGTTTTCAATTCACAAAACATCCTTTCCTTATTGAAAATAATGAATACCATAGAGTCAGACGTATGTTGAATCGAGAACAACAAACAATTCTAAAGGACATTGCACTTAAAAAATGCTTGAACATGCACACTCCTGTGCACTTGTTCCTTACAGGTGGGGCGAGAACAGGCAAGACATTCGTAGCGAAAGCACTATTCCAAATTCTTATATGAATCTATGATTCAAACAATTCCTTTGATCCTATGAAACCAAAGGGGATAATAGTCGCATACACAGGAAAAGTTGCATATAATGCAGGTGGAACAACAGTCCACTCTGCATTTTTTATGCCTTTTAACAAGTCACAATTTCTTCCACTTAGAAAGGAAATGTTAGATACCATGTCTAAGCTTTATGAAGAACTGAAACTTGTCTTCGTAGATGAGGCATATTTGATTGGAAGTCGCTTCTTGTATTCCATTGACAACTGACTAAGAAACATAAAACATGTGCACACCAAATACTTTGGAAACATTGACATGATATTATGTGGGGATCTTTACCAAGCACAACCCATCCAAGATTCTTTGATATTTGAACAACCTATGGTCAACATGAAAACAGTGACACGTGACTTCTAGAAAGACAATATGAAATTCTTTGAATTACATACTACAATGCACTAGACAAATGAAACATTTATTGCAATTATAAATAGAATGCGGACAAACAGCCAAACACATGATGACTTAACATATATCAATTCAAGGTGCATGCGACCTGAACCAATAGACCCAACCTTTCCTTACTTGTTCTACACGAATAGGGATGTTGCAATGCATAACAGGACATGCTATCGCTCATGTTTGGTGATGATATCATCATCAATTCAATTGACCTCGAAGAAGACAACCATGGAAATGTGCCACGTCGTGAACATACAACCACTTTTCCTTTGCAACTTGTCCTGGAATTAGACGTGTTGGTTGAAATATATGCCTGCAACTATGATTCACAGGATGGCTTGGTGAATGGTGCATATGGAATACTCAAAGGCTATACCAAAATAGAAAAACTTGATTTCCTCTGAATTAAGTTCCATGAACCGCATATAAGCCACTGGCAAGCAAACTAGTTGGCTTATCTATATAATTCAAACACTGCAGGCGATTGGACACCTATCTTATGAATATCAAAACCAATATCAACATCGGCAAAGACAGGTCGACTGAATATTCGAAAAAAAAAATCCAATTAAACTTGCATGTGCACATATAGTCCACAGATCGAAAGGACTAACACTTGATAGTATTTCATTTGACCCTGTTGGAATTCGAATACATGGACTTGTATACACAGCATTGTTCTGTGTCAGAAGTATAGACTCCTTGTATTTACTAATTCCTCTTACAAAAGATAACTTCAAAGTCAAACACAAAGTTGATATTGAGATGCAACGCCTTAGGACTACCACAAAGTGGCATCTACAGTATGATTACCAATCCATACAAACAAACTCATTTATATCAATTCTCTCACTTAACACGTGCAACCTACATGCACACATGGATGATATACTCAATGACTATGCACAATGCAATCCGATATTTTGTGCTTGCAGGAAACATACATGACATTGTGCATGCAAAACAAGCAATTTCCAAATCACAATTGCATATCAAGTTACATTACACATGGGGTGATGATATTAATAAAAAAACATGTAACGATTTTGGAGCATATGCATTTTGAAGAAAACAATGTTGAGATGGTGCTCACAAAATTATTTCTCCATGCATCAGAAATTGCAATACTGAATCTCTATGATGCTCTGCATGCAACATTCTCCAACATACTAAATGTTCTTTCCAATGCATTAGACCATTTGCATCTGAACGAAACCATTGTCATTGTAGGAGACTTCAATATTGACATGCTACAAAATAATTCCAGAACAAAAGAATTGGAAAACTACATGTGCAAATACAGTCTCTGCTTTCTTTTGGACAACATAAACCATGTACAAAACACACATATTGACCATGTATGGTCGAATGTTCCCATTTCTCAATACAAAGTCTTTATCTTAGACACATACTGGTCTGATCACGATAAAATTGGTATTGCACTTGAAATATGAGATATACATCAAACATATTGCAAAATCATATTTCTATGTTTGAAAGCATATTTGTCTAGCTTGTTGCAGAAAACCAAGTTATCCAACTTCTTAGTTTTCTCTGGTTTGTGATTGATTTTGGACACTATCTGTTACTCTATTCCTTTTATTCTATTTTATTTATTGTATGTACATATTCCTTGTTTTTTCCTTACATGTCAACTTACGTTCATGTCCATTTTTTTTTGTACTTTTTTTCGTTTAAACAAACAGGAAAACTGGACAAGGCAAATAACTCTTAACCAGAAATGTAGAAGAATACATGCAAAGTGTTGGTCACTATAATTGCTTAATTAATTTCAAACAACCAAGTGAAACATAAATTATCAACCCAGGGAAGTCTTTTGTTTCAAAGATAGCCACGCACTGTATATGCTC
>JASDQU010689038.1:23452-38675 GCA_032191745.1 Picea mariana
ACAATAGATCTGATAAATAAAACTAAAATCTACACTATGAAGGTTAAATTCATTTAGATTCCAAAATATTTAGTTATTGATTTTCTGCTTATGCATGAAAATGTAGAAAATATAGAAAAATAAAATACAATCATACACCATCCACAAGATAACATAAATATTTTCTTTGGGAAACCCTTAGGGGAGAAAACCCAGCTAGAAGGTGACGCTGCTATGTTCTCTTTTCTCTGGTATGGAAATAATGTAAGTACAAAGGAGAAGGCACTCCCTATGGAGTTACCTGAAACCCGTAGACTATCAGGCTGCTACAAAAAATCAACCCCCTTTATTATGCTCTCTAATTTCACACTCCTATTTGTTTTTCTTTGTTATGGAACAAAATACAATAACATAGAATGAAACCCCTTGTCCTCCTAGTGGCCCGGTATTTAACGTAACCCGATATCCATACAGGGGTAGTTTTTTGACTTCCTCAACCCTCAATTGTGGTATGGTTTTGAATCTTCTAGAAAATTATTGAAATTCCTCACTTGGCTATCCCCATATGCTTGAGTAATGGGGGATGACATGGCATCCTCTCGTAAGATGGTGGTCAACATGACATGTTAACTTGCGGGAGGCATAAATTTTGCATACAAACTCTGATTGACACAGGATCTGCACTGTTGGAAAGGAATCAGAGTGTAAAACACCATCAAGGGTGCGAGTATAAGTTTCAAACAAAATAACCCCAAATAACATCGTTTTATGCCTCAAAATGTCTCTAGAATGTTCCAGACCCCAATTTTCCAAACTGGGACATGCCACTTGAATGACCCTACAAACTGATCCCTACAAAATTTTCCACTCACCTCATTGTCTGATCGTTGTTTGTTCAAAAGGAGTTATGGGAAAGAAGAGAAAACTAGATGACATCCGCACAAGAATATGATCTCAAATTCAATCATGCTCATATTGTGCGTAGGCAAGGAATTTGTAAGTTAGTGGAATAATTTCAAGACTTTGCATTAAAGTAAGAAAAGGGATCAGAGAATGAAAACACAATTCTCACCAATGAAATCTTCTATATTCCAGCCAACATAAACACATGGTATGGATATTTAATGTATTTAGTACACAATGGGACTAGTTCGATCCATATGAATTTGAAAGAAAAAAGGAATTATGCTTAAAGTATATACTATAGAAGTTGATAAATGACATCCTTTTCCAAAATATCTATGATGGAGTATTACTTAGATGTTTGGAAAATGATGACGTTGAAAGGTTTTGAAATATCTCAATGATGGACAACTGGATGTCATTTAATTGGTTAAACTACAACTCACAAGATTTTGAGAGCTCGAAAATACTGGCGTATGTTGGAGTTATAGTCATTGATGTCAAAGGATTTATAGAATTACAATACACACAACATTTCCAATATCGATTTATATATATAGGTTTACAAATATATTAAAAAAGGGGTGCATGTGAAAAAGTAAAAAGTGAATTGGTGGTTTCAAGCCCATGGGTTTGGGGTATTTTCCCATGGTATTTGGGGTATTTTCCCATGGCATTTAAAATAAATTATTTAACTTATGGACATGTCCATTCATTAAGGGTTATGAAAAAGTATAAAAACATAAAGTATTGAGAGAAAGTGAGTGTGTGAAAAATGAATGAGCAAAGATTGAATATCATTCCAAAAGGGAAGAGTTGCAAAATCAATTTTAGGTCATCTTTGCATTTTCACGATAACTTATGTTTGGTGATGTTTCAAAAATTGAAATTTTGAAGAGAACTAGTAGAGATATTGGTGTACATATGTTAAAAATTTCAAATTTTGGTTCACTATACTTTCAGAGATATGCCCTGTTGAAGTTAGGGTTCCTGAATGCTCCTGAAATAAATTTCAAACAGGTCAGCTTGGAACATTTGCTATAACTTATTTTCATAGATGTTTCAAACCTTGAATATTTTCAGAGATGGAGGTGATATCTTTTGTTACAGGTGGTAAAAATTTCATATGTTGGTTCACTATACTTTCAGAGATATGCTATGTGGAATTTAGGGTTCCTGAATGCTCCTGAAATCCATTTCAAACAAGTTAGTTTGAAATTTTCACTATAACTTCTTTTCTGGGACTCTTCAGACTGTGAAAATTTTACAAAACATAGGAGACATATAAAAGTACCTCAAGTAAACATTTTAGATGTTGGTTTGCTATAATTTCCAAGATATGCTCTGTGGAATTTAGGGTTTTTGAATGGTCCTAAGATCAGTTTTTAACATGCCTGTTTGACATTTGCATTATATCTTCTTTTTGAGACCTTCAGATTGTGAAAATTTAAGAGAACATAAGAGACATATATAAGTACCTTAGGTAAAAAATTTAGTATCATATTTGCAAAATTGTATACGTGGCATGTTGTACAAATTTTTTCTTGGGAAGAGGCCCAAAACAATAATCTTTGGGAAAATTGCCATTTGGAAATTCAAATTTTGGTCAGACGTGGTAAAGACAAAAGTAGTGAGTAGACTTGGTGAAGGAAGAAGAAGTGAGTAGACCTAGTAAAGGAAGAAGTAGTGATTAGACATGTTGAAGGAAAAAATAAAAAACAAACTTGGTTAAGGTTGGTGCAACTCAAAGATTAATGTCTCTTTCTAAGTTGGTGCTTAGCAGTGGGGATTGGTGTCTACAAAGATCTATAAGATATTGGTGTATCTTGTTAAGTTGGTGCTTAGTGGTGGGGATTGTTGTCTCCATTATATTGGTTTCTATGAAGATCTATAAGATATTACTGTCTCTTGCTAAGTTGATGCTTAGCAGCGAGGATTGGTGTCTCCATTAGATTGGTGTCTATGAAGATATGTAAGAGTAGGTTGGTGCCTATCAATATTTGTACTAGTGTGTATTGGTGTCTCCTGTAGGTTGATGCCTATAAATATTTTTAATAGTAGGTTGGAGCCTACAAAGAATTATAAAGAGAATTTTTGTGGTTTTCTCTTGGAAGGGTTTCCATGTAAATCTTGTGTTCCATGTTGTGCAATTTATAGATCTCATATGTGATTATTTTCTTACAGTTGATGAATGTTTGAAAAAGTAAAACATTTTCTTATACTAATTCACCCTCCCTCTCAGTATAAGTGTGTGCTAAAAAATTGGTATCAGAGTGAGTTCCTTCGAAAATAGTCTAACCACTGAAAGGTAGATCTTAGGAGCACACATGGTCGATCAAGAAGGTTTCTCCACAAACAAGGCTCCATTGTTTGACAAAACAAACTATGACTTCTGGGGCAGGATGATGTGAACCTATTTAATGGCTCTTGTTTTTGATATTTGGAAATTATTCATGGTTGGTTATACAACCCCAACAACTCCACCAACAGGTGTGATCGGGAAGAAGCCTAGTGAAAATAATGCAAAAGCCATGAATTCCATATTGTGTGTTCTACCAAAATCTGAGTTTGTCAATGTGATGCATTGTGGATCGACAAAATAAATTTGGGACAAGATTCAAAATATCTATGAAGGTGATGAAAAGGTTAAGAAGGAAAAGCTCCAAACTCATAGAAGATAGTTCTTGAGCTTGAAAATGAAAGACAAAGAAAATGTCACAACCCATGTTCTCCATGTGGATGAAATTTTCAACACCATCAGAGGACTTGGTGAAAAGGTTGAAGAATCAATGACTATACAAAAGGTGTTAACGTCACTCCCCTTAAGATTTCATGCCAAAGTTTTCGCTATTGAAGAAATAAAGGATCTTGTTTCATTAACAATGGATGAATTGCATGGGATCATCACTAGGTATGAAATGAGGACAGAGAAAGAAAATCCATCAAAGAAATAAGCAACCTTCAAAGCCTCAAAGAAGATGAAGAATAGGGAGCACGAATCAAGAGATATCTTTGACAATGAATCAGATGCAAAGAAGCACATTTTTTGAGAAAACTCAAAAAAGGATCTGGAAAATAAAAAGATAAGTTGTCCTTTAAATGGTTTAAATGTGGAAAAGTAGGACATTTTGCTGATAAGTGTCCATATGAAAAGGATGGAAGTAGTAATGATGAAGAATCCATAATGTAAGGAAAGGGAGCAAACATCATCAACACAAAAAGAACCACAGACAATAAAATCATGAAAATAATAAGAACTCTTGTAAGTAGAAGAAGAGTCTCTTCTTAAAAGGGGTTAGTGATTCGTTTGAAGAAAGTAGTGAAAGTAGTTTCGATAATGATAGAGAATAAAATCTCCTTATGTCAATCAAAACGAAGATTGATAAAGACAAAAGGGAAAGAAACAATGGTTTCAAAATAAGAGGAAAATGCCAAAACAAATGGGGAAGTGGATCTTGAAGAAGAACCCATGTGTGCCTTAAGAAAAATAAAGAAGCTTAGGAAAAATAATTTGAAACAAAAGAAGCAGCTACAAAATATGACGAAGAAGATCATGATTCCAAAGCCAAAATGTATGAAAGCCTTGAATAAACATAAAATACTATAATGTACCGAAAGGATCAATTAGAAGAAGCAAGAAGGATGGAAGAAGTGGTCAAAATTTAACTGGAGAAAAATGAAGAAAACTATGAAGAGGTAGAATATGAAATTATTTCCTTAAGAAAGGAACTGGAGAAACCAACTATTAAGTTAAATAGAAGCATGAAATTTGAAAAGAGTAGTGAAATCTTAAAATATATCATCAACTATAAAAGGTCTCCATTCATTAAGAATAATCTTGGATATGATGCTGTTGTTGCCTCCATACCTACACCCGACCTTGATAGAACTAGGGAAGTTTTATTTGTTGTGGGAAGAGTTCAGAATGGTTTACTAGAAGAACAACCTACTGTTGATTGTGTCGAACAGATTGATGAGATTCCTATTTCTCACATGCCATAATTTGAGCACTTTATTACCTATTAAATTCTTGTTGATATGTGTAACACCGATGTTTCCCCCAGTCTATAATTATAACTATTATTATGACCAAATTATAGACATGCCTGTTATGTGACCATTGAAATACAATGGAACTTTGATAAATTATGTAATGTAAATAGTTGGTTATTAATGAAAAGGGAGATGTTGAAATTCTATTGCTAAAGGGATGGCCTTCATAGTTTATGATACCATGAGAGGAATGGTGCAAGATGGAAGCTATTACTAGTTGAAATGACCTTGCCAGGAAGCACCTTGCCATTTTAAAAACAATGCAGACCCTGAATTGTCCTCAACCCAAAGTTTTGATTACCAGTCATGCTAGTAGTTGGGTAGTCTCCTTCGAGAATCAATGAATTATGGGTAGAAGTACCCATCGAGATTATTTTGACACGACCCATGCAACCTTGAGGAAGAATACATGAAAAAGAATGGATAGAGGAAAATAATAAGGGGGAGTGGAGGGAGATAGACACATGGTTGGGGGGAAATCCTGAGCACTGAAGCAAGAAAAATGAAATACAGAGAAATTCTCTGGAGTGATGAAAAGAGAAGTGAAGAAAATAATAGATGTTCCCTGGAAAACTTGCTGAAAAATAGATATCCTCTCATGGCATCGTACCCTGTCTTGGGGGTTGCTGGATGTAGCAGTGAATTTTTCAGATTGGGTATGGTTGGGTGGAGAGCGATACACCCTTTAGTAGTTTCCAACATCTCCCAAATTATAGATATGTAATTTGGTCATCTCTATGCATTGAATAGGGTGTGTGTATAGTTGAATGCTTTGCATGGTGAGTTTTGGACATGAATATTTGATTGTGAATTCACTGTGTATTTATGTATGGTACTCTCTATCTTTAGAAAATAGCTGCCAATATTTTATCTGTAGAAATATTGGGCGATGAATGTGTATATTCATTTGAGTGTGTAAATAACTCAAATATATGTGATATAATAAGTTGAAATACTACCCCGCATCTCTGCTTATTGTAAATGTCATTATGGATATTCACACACACACACACACACACACACACACACACACACACACACACACACACACACACACACACACACACACACACACATGTGCACCTATGTGTCACCATGTTTGGATCCCTGCAACAAAGGATTCCTTGTAGGATAAGATGAAATAGAGGCTCCCTGGATAGGAAATGGAATGCCTTGGACCCAGGTGAGATTTCTCAAAAACTCATAAGTCTTGAAAAGGACTGGAGAAAACCCTTGTAAAAATTTGGCTAAGTCCTAGACTAGAATGTTAGGCCTGAGAAAAACCCTTGTTTAGTCTTAGAGGGACCGCGACCATTGGTTTGGTATGGCGGTTAGATTTGGACCCTTTATTAGTGTAGGTGCAGGATTAAATCTCGACTGTCAATATGGCGAGATGTTAGATCCACACCGTTCATCGTAGGGTGCCATTCAGAGTAAGTCACGAAGATGGGATTTGATGAGGAGACTCTGAGGGGAGATATGGACCATCAATCAGAGAAAGGGTGATATTTAATATCAGTTGTCAATTTGGTGAGATAACATATCCTAGACATCCATCATATGACACTGTTCGTAGTAAATTTGCAGTCTCGATGGGGATGAAATCTGAAGGAAAATCTGGACCATTAATCAGAACCAAAGCAAGATATGATCCTAGCCATCCATCACAAGGTACTATTTGAATATAATTACAATTATGGAGGGAATGCATTCCAAAGGGGGGGATCCGAAGGAATATCTAGATCGTTGATTTGTGGTCAACTCCGAAAGGAGATCTGGACCGTCGATCTGCCATAGTTGTAGGAACTCTGAAAGGAGATATATACCATTGATATCCTACCAAATTCTTAAGAGGGTGATGTGGATGGTGCCATGTGTCAAGTAAAGATCGTGACACATATTAAGTAAGGATTGTTCCATGTGTCATGATGACTTGACACCTACAGGTGAGAATCCGTGTGAAGACAAATGACACATGTCAGGTGGTGATGGTGTCACATGTCTAGTAGATATTGTGCCACATGTAAAGTGGTGAACCTTTCAGGGGTTGACCTTTTTAGAGTTGACTTTGAAGGGTTTGAATTACAATTATGAAGAGCTTGGAGTAGGAATCCAAAGCAATAATCTAGACCATTGATCGATGAGTGGTGAGACGTGACGATGGGCGTCATTCTGTGATAGATTCCAGTTAAGTTATGAGATGATATGGAGATGAACTGATAATGCGGCCTGCCAAATTAGTAGTCCACGTGTCCAAGGTGGTGGCAGGTGTCACCTAGGGATTGGTTGATGGGACGAGGGTGAGTCCCATTGGGAGAAGAGGTACTTTGGATCTTCATTTCATTTATGGTCGTTGGATTAGTCAGGGTTAATCATTGGGAAATACGAGCCATAGATATTTGATGTATCATTATCAAAGGTAGAAGGTGGTTGAATCAGGATAAGGTCCGAACGCCGACGACACCGACATCAGCAACACAAAGAGATCGATCGATCTTTTATTGGGAAAGGGGGTCTCCACCATTGATTTCCATGAGACTTGTTCAAATGAAGAGTGAGGATGATGAATTCATGAATGACGAGGCATGTCAACAAGGCAACCAAAGTATCCCTAGGATGACAAGTGTCAACTTTTGGTTGGTTAACAAGAGTCCAGAGAGGAAAAACAATGGTAATCATTGATCTCATCGGAGATTTGATGAGGAGATATGGACCTTTGGATCCAGATGATTCATTTTTGGAAAAGGGGGAGGTTGGTAAGGTCACGTTTGACTAAGAAGTGCCAATGAAGATTAAGCAATCACTGACGCCAATGGGAGTTGGGGCTAACGAAAATCATTGATCGACGGAGGGACGAAGTGAAACCTCCATCATAGATCTGGTGGGTTACATCCACACACCATGTAAACCTTGGGATATGGGCATTAATCTCTGTGTCAAATGACATCACCTACGTGCTTTGAACCATAGAGATCAAGATCTAAGAGCCGTAGGATTTTGGAGAGGTACTCCTTGGTGTATCGTTGTCAAAGTTTTGCTAGTAGGAGTGAATTGTGGGATAAGGAGTCCTAATGACGATGAAAGGTGGACCAAAGGATAGGGCCCATGAATATAGCGTGTCACTACCACGTTGGATGGCATGAGTAATAAGAGACCATATGGGAAAGAGCTAGACGTTGACTAGTGAAGGCCTAGAAACTTTGAGAAGCTATAAATTTTGATCTTGAGCTCGTAAATGAGCATGATTATAGTCATTGGAAATATCTCAATGAGAAGAAGATGATAGTATGATAGGGAAATGGTTTTGAGATAGCTGAGGAAAGAGAAAAAATTAATTCCACATCCCTTAAAAGGATACTTAGGGGCTTGGGTGTGTTACATAGTGGTATAAGAGAAGGAAACAACACTTGGCTTGCTTGAGCTCATGAAAGAGTCAAATAAACTTATTATAAAAATTTTAAGGGGAAGGGAACCCTGCCCTACCCTAATCATAAGAGTCTATTAACACTTGTAATTGGTGGACTGAAATTTTATTGGATTATGCCAAATTTATCAAGCAGTCGTTTTTGGCCTATGCATAGGCCAACAATCCCAATACTACAGGCAAAGCGCTAATCTCATTCCCATAGAACCAAGCCCTATGACCAAACACTTATTCCTTTGAGCACTTTACCACTTTTCCCCTAGTGGTATTTCTCCATAATATAGCAGGAGGTTGGCAAGTAGCAATGAAACCACCCTCAAGAGTGTCGTTGTGGATTTAGTGACCACCAGGTGTCCCTTAGTGGGTTTTATGATACCACCAGTGCAGGGTAACTCTATTTTAACTCTCGTGTAATTTGAGTGTGTGCCTTTGATATGAACTGTCGATACTTACATGTGATCCATGATTATTTACATGATACACAACGATGTGGATCATTTATATGATCACGATCAATGATCATAATTATATCTTACCTCACTGGTGATTTGATCATGAATTCCATGATCCAATGGTGGATCATGATCGATATTTTGATCTAATGGTTCTCGAGTCATTTTTTTACGTAGTATATGGAATTCAGTGAGTTCTTCACCATGGAAACAAATAACATCCAAATTTCATCAATCTATAACACTTAGAATGACATTAGAGAAGTATTAACCCTCCGGGGTGCCGAACTGCTCATGACATCATATTCAATCAACCATATATTGTTACAAGAATGAGAGAAAGGAATTCATAACATGAATATAATATATTTATAGGTTTTACATGTTTTAAACCTGAACTGAATGACGCTGTTATATACTAAATAATAAAGTTGATTCCATCTTATAGAATTTCATTCTATATGCGTCCATGATTTAGTGGATAATCAGATAACAAGAAATGTTATTATCATCACTTAAATAGTCAATGGACAACAAGAAAAATATGTAAGAATAAGGAATGGTGGCACATCATGAGATGGGAGATGGATCCCACAACAAAGAATAAGAGTCCAATGAAAGAAGAGTGGTAAAACCCCCTCCAAATATAGCTGAAACCGTAAGAAGTCTCATGACAGAGCTATAAATATTTAAGGACGATAATGAGAGGCTTATGAAAGAAAAATAAAATCAAACTAAAATAAATGCAGTTTTGTTGCAAATCCTGTCAGATATACAAAGGCAGCTGCAACATGGGCCAACGACTAGTAATGTGGACAAACATTATCCTGAGAAAGTCCAAAGTCCACCTGAAATACAAAGGCATGGTCTTGAAAGTAGCAATGAAAGAATAAGCACTCCCAAGAAGGTGCAACATGGAGATAAGAGGCATGCCAAAGCCAAAGACTCATATGAATAATCCTCTAGTGAAGAAACATAAAACTCCAGGGAATTGTCCAACAATGAGATTAGTTCACATTCTCAGAAGAAAAGAAAGAGGAGGAAGCACTCCAAGGGCGGTGACCCTGAAGAATTTAAGATATCCAAGCCACCCACTTTTGATGAGGAAATAAAAAAAGGGGGAAGAATCAGAAGCCTGGATACTTGGTATGAAGAAGTGCTTCAGAGTTCATGACTATTTTGAAAACTTGAAGGCCCAAATAACCATATTTAACTTGAATGGAAAGGCCTGTATCCGGTGGGAGGACCTAATAAATGTGAAGGTAATCCATGAGAAGAAGTTGTCTTGGGGAAAATTTGAAAAATACTTCAAGAAAAGTACCCATTTGAAAGGTACTATGATGAAAATACTAAGGAGTTATATGAACTCAAACTAAGACAACTCACCATAGATGAATATATTAACAAGTTTATGGAGTTGCTGAGGTATGTGCCCCATATAAAGGAGGAAAATATGAAGATATAAAGGTTCCTTAGTGGGTTGCCTCAATCCTTCCAGAATATAATTGAGTTTGCTAAACCTAATACGTTGGAAGATTCCATTCATCCATTCTGAAGGCTAGGTACTGCTATAAACAATTCAACCACAAGGAAAAATATCCCAAGGACTAGAAGAAGAAAGGTAAACTAGGATTCAAGAAGAAGGGGGTTAAACCCTCAAAGTTTAAGAATTATGGGAAGAATTCTAAGATGAGACAAATTCCCACTAAGAGTGTGAATCAACAAAAAATTCCATCTTAGAGTGGAAACAAAACCTTTGGATTAGGCTCATGAAGGAATGATACTACAAAGAGAGAACCATTGAAATGTTGGGGATGTGGAGAAGAACATCTATTGAGGGACTTCCCTCATAGAAATCCAAACAATAGGAGAGTCTACAATGTTCAAGAGGCTACCACAGTTAATGATGTGGCCAGGAGCATGCCACAAATTTATTCAACCTTGGATAATAGACAAGCATACCAACAAGCCTCAATGGTGGAAATGGAAGGTATCATTACCAACCATCTTGTTTCTATTATAATTGACCCTATTTCTGATTTGAGTTATGTTTCCCCTCAAACTGTTGATAAATGTTAAGTACAACAAGTGAAACATGATAAACCATGGCTGGTGCAATTGGCCACTGGAACAAAGAGGAAGGTAGCATGCCAATTCATTATGAATGGGATGTCTACTCAAACAACCCTAACCATACTCCCTTTAGGATCTTATGACATGTTGATTGGCATGGACTGGTTGGATGCCCATTAAGCCAAGTTGGTGTGTTATAATAAAACATTAGAGTGTGAAGACGAGGAATGGAAGAGAAGGACCCTACAAGGAATTCAAAATCCTGTCTTAGTGAGACAAATATCAACCCTTAAAGTGAAGAAGTATTACCTAAAAGGATTCCATTTACATTCAATACAAGTACTGAACTCTATTTAAGACCATAAACCTAGCCTAGAGGACCATCCTATATTAATAGAGTATAAGGATGTATTTCCAGAAGAGGTACCAGGTCTACCTCCAAGAAGAGACATTGATTTCTTAAATAGAACTTGTACCTGGAGCAGTGATAATGTCTAGAGAACCTTATTGGATGAGTACCCTAGACCTAGTTGAACTCAAATTACAACTGAAGGAGATGTTGGCCAAGGGTTATATTCAACCTAGTGTGTCTCCTTAGGGAGCACCAACCTTGTTTGTGAAGAAGAAAGATTGTGCATAGACTATAGAAGGTTCATAAAGGGTTTTTCCAATATTGGTTATCCAATCACCTCCCTTTATAAAAAGGGAATCAAATTTGTATAGAAAACTGAGTGTGAAGAGAGTTTTCAATAGCTAAAACATTTATTGACCAATGCACTTGTGCTGAAGATTGCAGACCTAGACAAATATTTCTTTGTGTGCATAGATTCCTACAAAGAAGGACTTGGAGGAGTCCTCATGCAAGAAGGGTATGCAATTTTTTATGAATCTAGGGAATTGAGTAAACATGAAATGAATTATGTGAACCATGAATTAGAATTAGCTTCCATAGTACATGCCTTAAAAATGTGGAGACATTACCTCCTAGGAAGAAAATTTGTGCTCATGACATACCATAGTGGACTGAGGTATTTGTTTGACCATCCAAAAATAAATGCTAGATAATCCAGATGGATGGATATCCTTAATGTATTTTATTTTGAAATCAAACACATCAAGGGAAAATAAAATAGAGTGGTTGATGCCCTCAATAGAAGCATGAAAGTGATTCACTTGGAAGTTGTAAGCACCTGTGGATTAGACATCAAGGAAAGGGTCAAAAGTGCACAAGAAGCGAATGAATTCTTTAAAACTATAAATGCATACCTAGAACAAGAACCCACATGAATGAAATATGACAATTATCAAATATTGAGCGTTGTCTTGTTGACCTACAAAGGTTGGTTGTATATCCCAAATTGTGATGACTTGAAGAGGTTCATCATGGATGAACTGCATAACAGACCATACACTGGTCATTCTGGTTATCAGAAAATGATCACAACCACTAAGAAGCTGTTTTATTGGCCATGAATGAAAAAATACATAGCTTGTTATTTAGCTAAATGTTTGGAATGCCAACATGTTAAGGTGGAACACAAGCATCCAACAGGGCTGTTACAATCCTACCTATTCCAGAGTGGAAATGGGAAACCATATCCATGGATTTTATCACAATATTACCAAAATCAACCAAACAAAATGATGCCATTATGGTAGTTGTGGATAAGTTGAGAAAGGCTTCTCACTTTATCCCAGTAAAGACCACTTGCAAGGCAATAGATATTGCCAATATTTTTATGAAATAAATATTTAGGCTACATGGGATGCCTAGGGAAATCATATTTGATAGAGATACAAAATTTACCTCAGAATTTTGGAAATCTCAATTTGCTGGTTTTGGAACTAAATTTTTATTTAGTACAACCTATCACCCTCAAAATGTTTGGAATATAGAAAGGGTAAACCGAGTATTGGGAGACATGTTAAGGATGCATGTGATGCATCAACCAAAGAAATGGGAAGAATACCTACCACTGGTATAATTTTCCTACAACAATGGCTATCACGAATCCTTGAAAATGAGTCCTTTCGAGGCTCTTTATGGTAGACAATGTCATGTACCAATCAATTGGGACAACCTAGTGGACATAATTACACTTGGGACGGACATGCTAAAGGATATGGAGCAACAAGTAGCTCGAATAAAACAACATATGAAAGTGCATGACATAAAGAAAAACTATGCAGACAGAAATATCGCTCATAAAGAGTTCAGGGTAGGGGATCATGTGTCTCTCTGAATTAGTCCTAGAAGAATTTCATTGAGAATGGGAACATTTTCCAAGATGGAATCTCAGTTTTGTGGACCCTTTGAATTTTTGGATAGAGTGGGACATGTAGCCTATAGACTAGCACTTCATCCCATAGTAAAAGCACATAATGTTTTCCATGTTTTATTGGTTGTGGAGCCTGATTATCTTCTTGATTCAAAGGCCTTTTACTTTCAGCCGTGTTTATACCCCATGAAGTATTTACACCCCATAAGTATGTACACTCTTCCACGTGGGGGAGTGCAGATGGGGGTACCCCCTTTGCGGGGTTCGGGGGCAAGCGGGCCCCCGAAGGAAAAATTGCCTTGTAAAAGTATATTGTAATTTCATTGTAAATCTGGACCGTTCATTATAAGGTCACATATCTAACGGTAGAAATTATGTTAGGGTTTTTTTCCCTAGAAGGAAACCCTCTGTTATGAGGGAAATGCATTGCATCTATGCATGATGGCGAGTATTGTATTCTGAGAGAGGAGACTGTGAGAGAAAGAAGAAGAAGTTACAATGGGTTTTGCTATAGGTTGTATCCCTTCATTTGCTGGATAATAATAAAGGAAGGACTTGACAATTTATCTGGTGGATGTATCTCACACTGGGTGAACCACATAAATCTGTGTCTCTATTGTATTGTGTATCTTCTGTGTTTTGTTTCCGTATTTGTTTTATTTTATTGCTCCGCAGTCCTATTTTTCTAACAACTGGTATCAGAGTGAAAGGTAACTCGCAGGAAAAGAGGGTTCCTGGTTCGAGTGGGAGCAATGTCAGAATATGGAAAGTTTAGGGTCGATAAATTTAACGACCAAAACTACCAGTTATGGAAGATGTAGATGGAAGACTATTTATACCAGAAGGATCTATTCCTACCATTGGGAGGAATAGAAAAGAAGCCTATGGCTACGAAGGACAAAGAATGGGAGATTCTTGACAGAAAGGCTATAGGAACGATACAGCTGAGCCTGGCAGCATCAGTGGCTTTCAATATTTTGAAAGAAAATACAACGAAGGGTTTGATGGATGCATTGGCCAAATTATATGAAAAACCCTCAACGTCCAATAAGGTATTTCTAATGAAGAGATTATTTAATATGAAGATGTCAGAAGGTGGGTCTATTGCAGATCATTTAAATGATTTTAATACGATTGCTAATCAACTAAGTTTTGTAAAAGTGGACTTTGATGATGAGGTTAGGGCTCTTCTAATCATGTGCTCATTGCCAGAAAGATGGAATGGCTTGGTCATGGCTATAAGTAACTCTGTCTCTGGTTCAAATACTTTAAAATTTGATGATGTTGTTGGTGTTATCCTTAGTGAGGAAATGCGACGGAAAAGCATAGGTGAGACATCAGGAAATGCGTTGAACATGGAGAACAGGGGAAGACAAANGGGAATCGTGGGAATTCTAGGAAGGGAATATCCAAATCCATACTTGGAAAGATAGAGTGCTGGAATTGTGGGAAGAAAGGACATCCGAAGAAAGACTGCAGAGCTCCAAAGAAACAAAGAGATGGACAACAGGAGAGAAATCAGGAAGCAAAAGTAACAGGTGATGTGTTACAAGATGCTTTGATTCTTTCTGTAGACAATATTTCCGAGTCTTGGGTAGTCGATTCAGGGGCTTCATTTCATGCCACACCCCATAGAAAACATTTTCTAGATTACGTTCAAGGTGATTTTGGACAGGTTCATTTGGGTGACGATGCACCATGCAAAATTGTTGGAATGGGAAAGGTAAAAATAAAGAAATGCAATGGAAACCAATGGCTATTTAAAGAGGTAAGACATGTTCCAGATTTAAGGAAAAATCTAATTTCAACAGGGTAGTTGGCAAGTGAAGGTTGTGTATCCGTATTTACAGATAAGACGTGGAAGGCCATCAAAGGATCATTGGTGATAGCAAAAGGAGAGAAGGTAGGTGCAATGTATTTATGTACTGGTAATACTGACTATTCTATCTCTTTAGCTTCTACAAGAGTGGATACAACACTGTGGCATCATAGGCTTGGACACATGAGTGAGAAGGGGATGCAGATACTTCACAAAAGTTTTTTTTTTTTCAGATCTTAAA
>JASDQU010689041.1:2536-32324 GCA_032191745.1 Picea mariana
GGGACTCTTTAGGGCTCAATTAGGTCTTTGACCAGCCTACCATGTGGATTCAGCTCAGATTTGATGGTCAAATCAGGTTGGGAGCTGGTCCATAAGTGGTTGGGAGGAATACCAATTCAATAAATGCGTCGTTTAGTAGGTGCGTGGGTTTTTTCGCTAACAGTCGCGCATCGTGCGCGCATGCGAGCAATGTACGTTTCTATTCTGTGCATATGCACGCGCACCCATCTTCTGTAGAGCGCCCTTCAATTTTTGGTTACTTTATATAGTTTTTGACCCTATTGCAATGCTGTGAAATTAATCCAGTGCCATGAATGACTTCATTCCTGTTTTGACGATGCTGAGTTCTTGTCGCCATGTGCGGATGAAATTTCAGTGATAACAACTATGTTGATTTCTTTTGATGGGCATTCAATTCGACCCCATGGAATTTTTCTCACTTTTCGTGTCTAGTTAGGTGGAGAGACAATGGAGGTTGATTTCAAAGTGGTTGATGTGCCTCTCGACTATAATTTACTACTAGGGCGTAATTGGACTTATTCCATGACAATGGTCGTGTTCATTTTCAACACTTTATGTTTTCCTCACGAAGGGAAACTAGTGATGATTGATCAATTTTCCTTTGTGTACACTATTCCTAATTCATCAGTTGGACCTTGGGTACCTGTGATCGAAAATTCTCAGTAGAAAACTAAGGATTTTGATGTCGAAAAGTGTCCCTCTCTCATGGGTATCTTTGATTTCATGGAATCAATTCATCACATTCATGCCATTTCCAGTGAGTCTTTGTCATCAATGAGGTTTGTTCCTTTCCATACTTCGTATTTCAATGACCCTTGGACCCTACATTCCCTGACTATTTGGTATGAATTTCAGTCACACATTGGGATGGAAATGCCACTGTCAGTGGAAGAAATTTCATATCAGTATGTTCTTGATGTTATTGCTGACTCAGATCCTTTCTCCTCACACACAAACAAGGAGGATCCTATTTTAGAGACCATATGGGCCGTCCAATCTTCTTGTTTGCATGATTTCCTTGAGGATACTTTACCCTCAGATGAAGCCATATTAGAGGCCATGTATGGTCCTGATAAGCCTTGGGACAATATGCATATTCACTCCTATTTCCTCCTAGAACTTGTTAGGATCAAATAGGATGAATTTATATCTACCTTTAGTGAGATGGTTGGTCACGTTGTGGTTCCACTAGATACACATGGTATTTATGCCAAAGGAAACATGGAGAATATTTATCCTTCCATCACGATTGACATATCTCAAGTTCATGGAAAAATTGAGAACACATATATCGGTACACATTATTCGCGTGTAGAAATTCATATCTACACTGATCTCTTCAAACAATTTTGTGATGTATTCTCTTGGTCGTATGAATAGATGCTAGGGATCGACCCCAATGTTGTCGAACATGACATCAAGACTTATCCAGATGCTAGACCTGCTCGATAATGTCTTAGAGATTTTAATCCTAGGATGGCCCCTTCTATTAAGGTAGAGGAAGAGAAGCTACTTAATGCTGGTTTAATGGGTGTCCAAACCCGTTCCTGTGAATAAAAAACAAGGAACCATCTGCATATGTATGGATTTTTGAGACGTGAACAAGGCTTGTCCTAAAGAAAACTTCTCGACTCCTTTCATTGACTAGATTCTTGATGAGTGAGTAGGAAGAAAAATAATTTCTTTTATGGATGAATTTTCAGGGTATAATCAAATTCAAATCAAACCTGGGGATCAACATAAGAAGGTTTTTATTTTTTCTTGGGGTACTTTTGCATACTGGAAAATGCCTTTTAGCCTTAAAAATGCCAGAGCATCCTTCCAACGTGAAATGACATTTTATTTTCACGATATCAAATATATTTTTGAAGCTTACCTCGATGATCTAACTTCTCACTCTTGTAAGAGAGTAGATCACTCCACTCACTTTCGATTAGTATTTGAGAGGTGTCGTTACTATCGCATCTGGTTGAACCATCACTAGTGCATCTTTTGTGTTAGGTCTGGTCGTCTTTTATGATTCTTAATATCTAAGCATGGGATCATGATAGATCCTATGAAGGTTGAGGCAATACTTCGGCTACCTCCCCCATGAAACATTTGACAACTTCAAGGTTTACAGGGGAAGGATAATTTATTGCGTCTGTTCATAGTGAACTATGTCAATTTAACTAAGGGTTTCATGTGTATTTTGAAGAAGGATACTCCATTTATATGGGATGAGAAAGCCTAGGAATCCTTTGATGCTCTTAAGAAATATTTGGTATCGACACCTCTGTTGAACCCTCTAGACTACAATAGAGACTATTTGCTTTATTTTGTCGCTTTTGAAGGGAAAGTTGGTATGGTTGTGGTTCAGGAGGAATATGAGCCCCATTAGAACATTATGTACTATATCAATTGAAACCTAGTTGGTCCCAAACTTAAATACTCTCACGTAGAGAAACTAGTCTTGGTCGTCATACATGTAGTTCAAAGAGTATGACATTATATATTACTTTTCAAAACTATTGTAGTTGCAGATATCAATTCATTTAAATACGTCATCACAAGGTGTATTATAGGGAGGAAATACAATAAGTGGAATTTTATTTTGCAATAATTTGATCTTGATTTTGCTTCGACTAAGTCTAAGAAATTGCTAGTTTTTGTCGAGTTGATATCAGACTTCTCTCAACTAGATGAAGAAATTTTTCATTACGATTTGTTCATAGATGAAAATATCTTCCTTATATCATCTTCGAACCCATATTATGGAGGCATTCTAATATACCTCCAAACCTTGAAGCCATCCCAACATCTGTCGAGAGATGATCGACGACGTATACATCATCGGGCTAAAAACTACCTTATCATCGATGACACTTTGTATCATCAAGGAGTAAATAATATTTTACATTGTTCCCTAAATCATGAGGAAGTTGAGTCTATTCTTAATGAATTTCATAATGGGGCTTGTGGTGTTCATTTATCCGGGCTTGAGACAACCCAAAAAATATTGCAAGCCGATTATTTTTGGCCATCAATTTGTAAGGATTGTGTTGAAGCGGTCAAGAAGTGTCACCCTTTCCAGGTGTTCACTCAGAAAATGCGCTCGCACCCATCCCATATTCACCCACTCATCTCCATCGGTCCTTTAACCAAGTGGGGGGTAGATTTTATAGCCTGTAACCCAGCTTAGGCTGAGGCCATGACTATTGTTAAATCCAATTGTAAGACTACAACATTCTTCGTATTCAACCAAATTATAGCCCAATTAAGAATCCTAAAAGAGATTGTCATTGATCATGGAAGTCACTTTCAGAATGAAATGATGAAGGAGTTAGCATCAAAACTGGGTTTTAAGTACAATCATTCTTCCCCTTATTATCCCTGGGAACATGGACAAGTAGAGGCAGTGAATAAATCTCTCAAGACCATCTTGCAAAAAAATGTTAGCCAGAGTAAGTATGACTGGAATCTGATGTTTACCTTTCACTTTGGGCATATCAAACCTCAGTAAATAATTCCACTGGTTTTTCTCCTTTTCAGTTAGTACATGGAGTGGAATCGATTCTTCCAATTGAATGCAAAATCCCTTCCCTCAAGTTGGAAATTGAGCTCCTTCCTGACACATCCGATCTTGAAGAATGCCTTGTGCACCTAGAGCATCTCGATGAGTAGCATCGAGATGCCTCTACAAATATCGAAGTGAATAAACAACATGTTAAGGTTCAATATGATAGATCTATCTGTTCTCGATAGTATGCTGAAGGTGACTTGGTTCTCCTGTATGACCAAACCAAAGAACCTTTGGGTCTAGACAAGTTCAACCCCATGTGGCACGATCCTTATATCGTGCGACGTGTCTTAGAGAAAGGATCCTATGAATTGGAATATTATGAATGGAATATGTTGCATGAGCCTAGAAATGGGCTCTACCTTAAAAGGTATTACACTTAAGCCCTTAAATATTGGGCATGACCTTTTTTATACTATTATATCTTAGTGTATATACATATTTTCCTTTGTGTCGTCGGCTTGCTTATCAGGTTTTACCTTGGTTGGTAGATGTCAATGGAATATTCAGTTTACCTAGGATTCGTAGATGGTGCCAATTGTCATACGAGGAACATGGCTTCTGCTGCTTGGGTCATTTACTCACCTGAGGGCCAATTGGTGTCTTCATGTGGCATTCGTCTAGAGCCATCGATGAATAATGTGGTTGAGTATAACACTGTTATATAACTATTACATGATGCCATTTCACATGGTGTTCGATCTTTAGAGGTTCTCTTGGACTCTCAAATTAGTCGCATGTCAGTTAAATGACAATTATCGTGTGCGAGACCCTACTCTACTCTGACGATTCCTACGGGTATAAATTTTGGAATGATACTTTGATTTTCTTACTTATAATCAGATACCTAGAAGTTCTAATCATGTATCCGATGCATATGCTGATTATATTTTAGATTTTCATTTGTCACATAACTAAGAAAATAAAACACATTCATGGATGTACACATTGTAACATATATAAGTAAATCCGAAGAACAAATTTTTTATATTTCATCTTTTCAAAAATATGGTGTCATAGTACAAAATGGGGCTCACACCCTCAAAATACATACATTCCCAGTATATAATATGACCATGGCATCTACGCTTATGGTGCCAGATGCATATCATGATAGCAGACTACGATGTTTACGAGACACCTAAAGAGTCACAACCACGCATGAGGTACACCAACCACTTACCGTTGCATAGCCTCTAGTAGATCCTCCACTTGAACCATATGAATCATGTGCGTCAATCAAGATAAGTTTCCCTTCACATTCTGCAACACTCTCTCCACGTCTCCTCCTGCATTCTCATCTCCCCGACTCCTCCATTGATGTTGTGAGAATCCATCTAGTCATTGCAGACCTACATTTGCATAACAAAGCAATTGTTAATACTTGATACCATACACAAATATTTGCATTTTTTATTCTTTTTGAAAAAAAATAAAATTAAATATATAAAAGCATATCTTACCACTATCACTGTAGGAGGAGCTTGGTGGAAAAGGAGTATCCGGATCCCCTCTATAGTTAATCTTGGCATAAGAGTAGTTGTTAATGGCTATGACCTGTCAACGCCACCAGAAAAAGAACTCATCATTGTAGGGGGTTGATAGCCTACCACCTCCTAACCACCTCATCATGTCAGTCCATAGTGACATGGTTGGATCACATTGACCATGTGGATTAATATCTACTGTGGGGCTCAATATCAGAACTCACTCAAAGAAAAAACTACAAAGAATAGATGCAAATCCAAAATTTCTCTTTTTCCCTTATTTGCAATCATTCAACTACATCTTCATGTTAGCCAACAGTGAGTTACACTAGTCATAAACAGTGGGTCGTAAACACTCCACCGCATAGGACATGAGTGGCCTTGATTCCTAGTGCAACGAGGCTGACCCTGAAATCTATGTAAGTACAAGAATAACAATATTTAAGCTCAGGTTCTCGATTTCCCTGATTGGGAGTTGGCTCCCTACTTTATCTATGCCTGCAACACAATGGGTGGACATGTACTCCTCCATATTCATACCACCCCCAACCCCTCGAGCCTTGATATGCACTACCTCGCCTCAACGAGACAATCATATGATAAAATATATGTCATCCACTTCAATCCTCAATGGTTGACCATCGAGGTTGAAGTCCTCTATCTCTAGATCCCAATAGTTCACTAGCAACTGGAGTAACTTCACTTGATCCCTCATCCCTTTGAGAGCCCAAAAGTTGTGAAGGCCACATATTTTTAAATCTTGTTAGGCCCTTGCATCCTTTCCCACTGTTGCATATATCTCTTCATGCTACCTCTCCCTCCATTCAATCACCATTCTGCAAAGGAAAAGCCATTCTTTGAGTTAAATCCTTTCAAAAAAGTGTTTACGGACTTGTACATGGTCTATCATGGTAACAATCATGTATAGGGTTGCATATATGAGGTTGTATACACGACCCGATGAACTATCAATCGCATATGCCCTAATTTACATACTACGCCCTCTAATACTCAAACAATGGGGCCTAAAATTGAAATTCAAACCATTGAAATTGAAGTACAGGGGATGGGCACTTACTTGGTCCAGACGGTTGTTTATTTCATTGATTGTAGCTCCCGCAATCGACACTTGAATATAGTGGGAAAATTGGCCTAAAATGCACTATGTGGGTGAAAAACCTCAAATGGTATGGTAAAATGGTCTATTTTTACTATTAGTAGAAATTTTTTTACCCACTTCATATAGTTTGTGCTAATTTTTGACCTTATGGACTAATAGTGTAGTGGAAAGAATTGGTTTTTGGTGGTTTTGTCCAGGATTTGTTTTTTTGGTTTCCAACATTATATCGCCCATTCATGCCTTTGACAGGTATATTATTTCACTGTCATGTAGGATAGGTTGTCACTCCATTTTTCACTCTTGCGCCATCCTATGACCATGATCCATACACCCTAGTTACGAAATCATTTATTAGCTACACCGAACCTTCCTACTACCACTAGAAGTGTCGTTATTAAGTGGTAGAGGCTTACCAAACCTGGGTGCCCTAGTTAGAACCTTTGTGCTATTTGGTGCCCATGCAGAATTTATTCCAAAGGACCGAGAGTTCCTTATAATTTCAATATGAATTTGTGTTCAAAACCCACATTATTACTCACAAGCATTCTGACCTTTACCTATGGGACTCCCCCCGAGTCTTAGTTAAAATATTTTCTGACTCTCTAAAAAATGAAAAGATTGTTGAGTGAAATTTCATCTTTTACACTCATTAAATGGCTTTGAAAGGATGTCTATTTGGTGTAAGTTTAACCCTTTTTCAAACCAGGTAGACTACTTATGAAAAATGAATACTCTAGTCAAGATTGGCTAGAAGAGTTCTCCTGGGTATTATTTTATACTTTTTTTGGCCTAGGGGACTAAATCTACAAAAAAGTACATTATTTGGAGTTAAGTTGTAATCACATTCCATCATCCTTCTTGCAATATCAAGCCAATTTCCGGTTCCCTCTTTCTTGTTATAAGCCTCTTACCTCAACAATTTGCATCACTAGCTAAGCAGAGACTTTTTTATATCCTTTGCAGCTTGACACCCTATACCCTAAGAGGAAAACTCCCCTTGAGTGTCCATGCCTCACATACACTTCCTTTCATTCAACATAGGTATGTTCCACTATTTTGAGCTAGTTGCTTTCTCACGACACTCGTTTTCTCTCCTGTATCATATAATTTCTTTGCCTATGAAAAAAAAAAAAGACGGGCAAGAAAAGAAGATTATCTCATATCGGCAATAGTCATGTCTACTTTGAATAGAGAACAAAATTTTGAGTCCATTTTCATCCAAATTTTGGGTTTAACATGGCCTTAGGAAGATGAGATCGTTACTTAGACTTTACTCCAACTAGTTATTCTTCTGGTCCCTATGGAGAGTTCGTTGATGCCTCCTCCATCAAGAAGTTTTATCATCAACTCTATTCTTCTTGAGTTATCCATATGCCTTGTGTTATTTATCAAAGGATGTATATAAGCCTATGTTGGTCATTTCTCATAATTCTTGACTTTGCATGTTGGCCATACCCTCAATGTACCTCAAAGTCACATGAAGTTGTAGTCCTATCATGCACCCTGGTCCAACTTTTATTATGGGTAGTGTTAGCACTCTGTAAATTCATTTGGATGAGAAAGAAAATGATAGAGGTAACCTGCAAACCAACTTTAAGGATGGAAAATATCCTTTCCAACCTAGAGAGGCTCTCTCTTTGAGGCTTAGTCTCTAATGGATAATAACTTTGAATCATTAGCTAGATTGATGCGTTTGTGGGGTATTTATGGTTTTGCTGGCAAGGAAATACAAAACCTTAGGCCATGGAGTCAATTTCTTGAAAGAGAGAGAAGTAAATGAATTAGTGAATGAAACTTTGAGAGGATAAAGGCTAAGAAGGAAATGATCTTTCAGTTCAAATGTCATTGTGTGTGGTGAAAGAAAGGGTTCATTAAGCAACTCAGAGCACCATTAAAGATGAATTCTAAATTACTTGGAAGAAAACATAGGGGTTTAAATGGCGAAGTCTAGAGCACTGCATGGTGAATTCCAGACTTGTTAAACGTTCCAATTTAAATAGAGTAAAGACATGAATATATAGAGAACATGAAGCACATAGAAAGAAGAGATCACAATACATCAAACCACCACCATTAGAATCTTTTCTTCAAAGCCTCAGGACTTTTGCATTATATTTCAATAGGTTTCCAAGATTACATTCAATGGTCTACTATCTACACTACTTTTCCAACCAACCTCACTTACATTGAAGAGATACAATATATAGAGAAAACTATGCCCCTTGGGCTACCACACCTTGAATTACTTCTCCTAGAATTTCAGTTTCGATTATTCCCTACCATATGACCTTTCAAATGGAACATACTAAAAATGGAAACCCAACTGCACACAATCATGTCATAACCAAAGTATTTATCATGATCGTTCAGTCCTTAGTAAGATTCAATCATTAGAAGGTGTTTCATCAGTGTTTCCCCTTTGAATGGTTACCTGAATGATTGAGTGCATTGTCAGAACTCTGCCACCCAGTGTAACAGGCTCTGGTGGCTGTTGCACGATTGCTGGTTGTAGCATGCATGTGGAGAGTTGGTATGGCAGACACCTGTGGACTATTGATCGTTCTTTCTAGGTGGCAATGACGGTTGAGGGGCCAAGCATATCCTTCAAAACTATCACGCTCTTCACCGACACTTGTCCCTCTCGAAGGGTGGGTTTACAACATCTATGCGACGAATATCCATCGTGCGAGCACCCGTCAGACTTCTCATTTCTCGGTAGGAGATAGGACACAAGGGGAGGAAAAATTCTATGCCATGTTCAAAAAGACAAAAAATGGGATCATATCAATCATGCCTCTGGTCCCACCTACAACCTCAATATTTTGAGTGTTTTCTTAAAAGACCAGTTTCTTCTTTTCAGATTCTTTACTTGTCTCCACAATACTGCATTCCCCTTTAGATTTGTTTGAGCACTGACAAGATACACTTTTTATGGTTGGACCACATTCTTTGAAGTGCTTCGTGATTCTCGCCTCTAACGTCCTCTTCTCTTCACGCAGCTAAATGATCACATCTTGCACTTCTATGAGTTTCATTTTGAGCCAGTTCACATTCCCTTCTCGGCTCTTCGATGTTGTTGTTTTGACAGTCCCTTCTACTAACTGTTTTCTCAATTCTCTGTTCTCATGGTACAGTTCAACAATAGCGAGTTGCACTTTATTTAGCTGTTGCAATGACTCGTGAACCTCCATGTTTTCAGTTCCTGACCTTCTCCATCTCTCACTTAATCCCCATCTTGAAACTTTGATAGATTCAAGCCAAACAACGCATGTGAGTAGCTTCTCATCCATAAATTGTGTGTGCAGTTCGTTAGGATCTTGAGTCTCCTCAAGATTCTTGATCAACCTTGGCATGCCTTTTTTCCTGGGTACTGGTTGTTGGGATGACGAGCCTTATTTTGTCTTTCCTTTTCCTGCAACCTCCTCCATTCTTGCCTCCATGCTGCAAGATGTTGTTTCCCCCATGGGTAGAGGGAGATATCCTTTGGGGTCCATGGGAATGTTGACTGAAATTAGGAACAAATTCCAGTCTTTGTCTAGCTATGCCAATTCCTTGAATATCAACAACTTAATTAACGATAGATGGAATAAGTTCTTCCTCGGATGGTCCGCTTCCACCTGGACGTTGTCCGCCATTCCTCCTAGGATTTGGTGCAAGAAGAAGGGTAAGTTCAAAGGCTTTTTTCCTGTGAAATGCATCAACAACCTGATGTGATGTGGGTATATTCTGTCAAAACTTATTTCATAGGTGAAATACCTACTAATCACCTTTAGAATCTTTTGAAAGGGCTCCTGTAGATACAGAATCAGAACATCCCCTCTGATTTTGCCATTCAGGCAGTTTGGTTTGATGAATTCTTCATAGCACAATACGTCTAAAGGCATGCCCTTAGACTGCCTTTCACCATGTGGAAGGATATTTTTCACAGCAGATAGGTTTTTCTCCATCTCCCAGAATGTGATTCCTACAATGATCTCACAAAACCCATTAAATCTAAGAGTGAATTGTTCCACCAGTTTCGTTTTGTATCCTCGAATTTTCCCGTAATAGCACATACATCCGACCTATTCAAAATATTCCCTAACATTCGGGTCTTCGTTGATTAATGAAAATTCCTAAGGTTCGGGCCTCACAACTCTGCCACTTCGCACCCCTTTCCTTATGTCTTGGGATGTTGTCATGATGCAAATGTGTATTTGTTTCACATGCTCGTAAGAATGAAAGATGGATGCCCTCATCGTGCGACAAATGGAGAATGATATACTTCCCAGAGACCTGTTGGAGTGGCAGTGGTAGAATCTTTGCATGATAATAAAAAATAACTCTAGGAGTTCACTGCATGACTGTCGGACACTATGAAGACTTTCAGCGCAGACGAAGGATGACGTCGCAATAAACAGTGATAGCAGGCTCGTCGTAGTAGGGGAGCACGACATAAAGTTATGGCATGGTAGAAAGGAACTACGAATTGAACAGGCTCACAACATAACTGATGGGAATCAACCTTCCCACAGTGAAAGGACCCAAGAATTGCAAAACAAATCGTAGACAACGCACAGACTTGTATGGTAAAGGAGAAACATGTAGGGAGATTGTTATTTATAATTGAACGAGTGGGGGATGGAATCATTGAATAGGGCACCGAATCCATGGTGATGAGAAGTTTTGAAGCATGCTAAATATTTAAGTAGTACACTCGTGTGACGGGTACACTTTGAAGTGTGCAAAGTACAAATGATAAGAGTTGTAGAGTATACATGATATAAGCGACGTGATTTATTAACCTTTCTGACTTCATAATTAGGTGATTATGGTCGTTATACCTATAGACATGACCTTTACACTAACAAATTTCCTCGACTTCTCGCACGCAAATTCCATCTTTCTGACAGGACTCGACCTTTTGGTAAAAACACCTTTACAATCCACACATGGCTAATTATGACTCCCTTTCCTGACTCCAAGGGCCAAACCGACCACTTGTTGACTTTGACCTATTCATTTTTTAGTACCTAACCTCACACACTTTGACACATGGACCATGAATCATCTTAGATTGAATCTAAGTGAGAAAATAACAGTGCTAGCAACTGGCTCCAATGGATATGCGATCCTCCCAATGAGGTGGCAAAGAACAACAGACCAACTGCTTGACCATTGGTCTTATTTGATTTGTAGACTCTAAAGCAATGTAAAAGACTCACCCCAGAATTTCTTGCCACAATCACGACCAGACTCAACATAAAATTAGGGCCTTCACTTTGGGCTTCAATTTTCTATTGACTACTGACTCAGAATGTCTTCTTTGAAAACATAAAAATGGCTATTTACAATGACATGAGGGATTGAAACTAAACCAGATAATTCTTAAGGAAACTGCCATTCACAGGTCCCCCACTAGTGAGCTCTCCATTAAGCTGTTGTAGCAAGTATGAATTGCTCCTGTGATACACGATAATTCTGAATGGCCCCATCCAAAGATGATCAAACTTTCCATGTTTCCCTTTGTCTTCTTTCCTCAAGTCCCACTTCAGCACTAGATCATTTACCTTAAAATCCTCCTTCTTTGTGTTCTTGTCGAAAATATTCTTCATTCTGTCTTGGTGAAGTCATGATCGGTTGAAAACTTGTTCCCTCATTTTTTGTGCATGAACCAATTGGTTTACCCTCCTCTGAGCATTGTTAGGTTCAACTTCTTGCTCTTCCAACAATCTCTTGACTGGTAATCCCAACGAGGTAGGAAAACCTGCCTCCACGCTGTATAAAATTTGGAAAGGCAATGTGGAGATGGATTTTTGGTAGTGATACTGTCAACCCATAGCACATAGATAAGCTTATTGTGCCAAGCCTTATTGTTGTCCTACAGAAGTTTTTTAATAATCCTGGTTAAAAAAAATTTGGATGATTTTGCCAATCCATTACCCTGTGGGTAATAAGCCGTAGAATGTCCTAGGGTTATGTTGTAATTGTTGCAAAAATTATCCATATTTTTGGACTTGAACGCCACTTCATTATCCATGATGATCTTGACAAGGAAACCAAACATGTATAGGATATTGGTCTCTAGAAATTGAATGATAACTGTGTCGGTATCTTGCCTTATGGGGATGGCTTCAATCCATTTGGTGAAGTAGTCTGTGGTTGTTAGTATCCACCTATTCTGTGATGATGATGGTGGGTGTATTTCTCCTATAAAATCTAAAACCCATTGCATAAACGGTGCTTCGACAGAGATGAAATTTATGGGCAGTGGTTGCAACTTCCTTTTCCCATTGAATATCTGGCACTCATGGAAATTGAATACTTCCTGATATATATCCGCAAAAATACTAGGCCAATAGAATCCCTCCCTCAAAATATTGTGTACGGTGGTATTCCAGGTAATAGGTCGGGGCTGGGCCTGGGAACTATTCCTTGCTCGCCACTTGAGCCGCATGTGGGGGAACTCGCACGTAATGATGCCCCCCATAGTCTCTTTTGTGGAATTCCTTGATAGCATTTTTTGTGTCTTCTTCCAACAAACAATTCAACAATATCCCCCTTAGGTCCTTCCAATATAGAGAATCATCCAGGATGCAAAACTTAGCCGCTTTTAACTTAAAAAACCTGGCCTTGGTTTTTTTAAACCTTAGAGGAGCTTACAAATTTCTTAACACATAAATAATGTCAGCGTACCAAGGTGATTCAATGAAGTTTTGAGATACTTGCAAGACCCTTTCCTCTTGTGAATTCTTCAACAGATCAATGATGAAATTTATTCCCAAAAGATCACAGTTCGATTGTGCCATTAATTTCTCCATGCCTTGATCTTTAATCATCTTTGTGGGATTGATTTCAAGGTCATATTCCAACATGAACACAATCCATTTACCTCTTCTCCCTTCAGGATTAGGCAGAGTCAGGATATCCTTGATGGAAGTGCTAGGCATACAATCAATGATGCGGGAATGCAGTATATATGCCCTGAATTATTTGAGGGCCTTCACCAAGGAATACACTTGTTTTTCCATAATATCATACCTTAGTGGGGAGTCTCTCAATGTCCTACTAAAATAGGCTATCGACTTTTCAAAATTCTTCTCATCCTTCTGTAACAAGACACCAATGATGGTGTGTTCTGAGGTGAAGGAAAATAATATAAATTCCCTTGTGAAATCTAGAATAGCTAACACTGGAGCTTTGGTCAATGCCACCTTGATGTCCTCAAATGAATTTCTAGCCTCGGGGGTCCATTTTATCTCCTTACCTTTCCTGAGCATACTTGTGATGTTCTTTATAATCTCAACTAAATTTGGAATGAACCTCCTTAGAAAATTCACCTTTCCCAGGAAAGATTGCACCTCTTTCTTGCTTCTAGGGGTGTTGATATTTAGAATCCCTTCCACCTCGTCAGGGTTTATCTTTACACCTTCCTTTGAGATGATGTGTCCCAAAAAATTTCCTTCTTGCATCCCAAAATTTGATATTTTTGGATTTATTGGGATGCCGAACTTTCTTCTTTTATGGAAAACCTTCTTTAGATGATCAAGATGTTGTTCATATGAATCAAAAAATAATGTGATTTCATCCAAGTAAATCATGATAAAATTGTCTTTCTCCTCAACAAATTCTATATCCATGAACCTATGGAAATTTTCTCCAATGCTCATAAGCCCTAAAGGAATATTTACATACATAAACATACCCAACGATGTCATAAAGGTTGTCTTCTCTTGGTCATCTGGGTGTACCATGATCTGATTGTAACCAGAAAACCATCCAGCATTGACATTTTCTGGGATCCAACTACCTTCTACAGGATGTAGTCAATCTTATGAAGGGGGTAGTTGTCTTTGAGGGACACTCTGTTTAGGTTCTAAAAATCCATGCATAACCTTATTTCGTCTCTCTTCTTCCTTACAGGCACAAGGTTGGCCAACCATTTTGAAAATCTCAAAGAAACAATAATTTTGGCATCAAATATTTTCTTTACCTCCTTTTCAATCAGTGGAAGTAGCATGGCGTTGATCCATCTCAGTTTTTTCTGGAAAGGTTTTTGGTCTTCCTTGATGGGAATCGCATGCTTAATTAATCTAGAGTCATGGACTTTAAAGTCTGCATAACTCTATGCAAAAATGTCAGGGAAATCTTTCATGAGGTTGATATATCTCCGCTTGATCTCTGGACTGAGTGTCTTTGACAATATGATTATATTAGGGTTCTATTGAGTCTCGATGTTGCAATCCTCGATATCTTCATCATTCACAGTGATTTTGGGATTTCTAGCTACATCATTTTCATCAAACCACTTTTCTAATGGAACCGATCCTTTGGGGATGATGTTTTGTTTTAGCTACACTATATCTCTTCTAGCTATCTGGTTTTGAAAGGGGTCTTCATTACCACATAAAAATGCATCTTCATCCTCTTCGCAATAATACTCATCATCAATATTCACGTTAGCGAAGTTGACGCTCATTTGGAGGAACCTCTCCACATATTTGGCATCTTCAAACACTTGCTAATATTTGATGTTATCGGGCACTACGGGCCTGTGTTTGAATTCAATATCATACTTCCTATTGGGAAAAATGGAAATTTTAAACACTGAAGATGAGGTGTCCAGGGCATCTACAATTTGATTTTTCTCCCTGGGGGTCACTGACAGATTATACTCTAAGAACTCTTCAAGGAGGTCCAACACTAGATTTATATATGCTCTTAGTCTGGGATGCTTGGATTGGTATATTTCCTTTACCTAATTTATGATGAGCTCAGAGTCTCCACACACCATTATCCTCCTACCACCCAATTCCTTTAAAGTTCTCAAACCCAAAATTAGTGCTTCATACTTGGCCATGTTATTTGTACAATCAAAATCGAGCTTATAAGATTAGAGCTTCGTGACCAGTTTGGGAGGGTTGATCCATACACTGGCTCTAGCTCCTTGCTGACAGCTCCGTTGAAGATCATATTCCACATTTCATTTTCCACACAATTTCTCTGATCTATGCACTCCTCTTCTTGATGCACAACCTTATCTTCGATAGTCATGATAGTTGTTGGCTACCCCTCTTCAAAACTTAAGTCATTATAAAAAATAGAGGAGCCAATTTCGGTGTCGACAGAGTAGATAGGATGATTGTTCAGTTGTGTTTTACTACTCACCATGTACTTGAGCAACACCTCTCTGTATAATCTTCTTTCTTGGCCAAAAACTGGGATGGTGGCATAAGACATGTCCATCTGCAAATTTCCCTTTAATTTAGAAGCCCAAGATATGGATAACAACATACCAAATTTTGGGGGAATGTCGGCAACCACCACATCCATGATCAGATTCTTTGATGAGATTTGAGATAACGACATGACCAAGTCTTTGATCAAACCTAAACATTTCACCTTTCTTGAGTCGAAAGAGAAAACATCTTTATAAGGTCTAGTGACGTCTAGGCCTGACTCATCCATGACCACCTTTGGCATGAGATTATGCGACGTGCCTAAATCCAACATGGCTTTATGAAAAGTCATGTCGTGAATTTTGAGACTGATATAGAAAGGAGGGATGTCCTCAGTATCACCAGTTTCTTCTATACACAGACCAAATAAGATGGTAGGGTGGTCGTCTTGGATGTTCAGGGTGTCGAGAGCCTCTTCCATTTTTAACATATTAATGATATGGTTCCTATATTCTCCATTCTTGATTAGTTCATTGAAAGGAACATATATTTTGATTTTATCCATTTCATTCTCAAAATTAAAAGGGGGAGAAGCTTTATCTACCTCTTTGATGTGTGTTTCCTTACTTACCTTAGGCACTTTACTTACCTCTTTGATGTGTGTTTCCTTGCTTTTATTTTCCTTTCTCCGTCGCGTCCCTTGCTAGATTATATTTATTTGGGTTGCTTGGAGAAGGAGTATTCACCTAAGGTTCTTTTGTGGGACTTGTCTGAGGCGGCTCTGCAGACGTATTTCTACTCCTGAGGTTATATTGTTTTTGAAACTACATGATTGCATTGTGATATCCCTTTCTGAACTCTCCCATTTCTGAAAACAATGTGTCATCAGTCTCCAGCAAAAATCCATCATTTGCATCCATGAATTGATCATGTTCTCCATTTTTTAATAGGCCTCGCATCAAAGTCCTCATTTGTGTAGTTGTTTTGGATAAGAGTCCTTATCTCTTGATCGCCTTGATCTCTTTGGTCCCTTTGCCCGATCTGCGAGACTGGAGCCCTTCTAAAGTTTTGATTTATAGGATGGAAATCATTTTGATCCATTGTGGTGGGTTTGTTATCCATGGAAATCCTTTCCATAAGATTCTCCATGGTCTTCATCATCAAGTCAAAATTTTCGTCTGAATATCGAGACGTAGAGGGTTGTGCATCCCCTTGGGGCTTCTTCCCATTTCTGTCGAAATTTTGTTTGATTTTTCTAGATTCCATCAGATTTACTTCGAATTTACTTGCGTCGCTCATAATAGCGCCTAAACTATTAGACCTTGTTTCTCTCATAAGCAAGGAAAAATCACTTTCAAAGGAATTAGCGTATCAAAGTTGAGTAGCTTCGGGAGGCAGTTTGACGTATGTGGGAATTGAGTTGTATAACTTCATGAATCTGGCCGAAAAATCTTGTACCCTTTCCTTCGATGATATTTTTATATTGCTATACTGAGTTAGAAGTTGTAGTAGATTCTTTTTGTCTCCCCATCTGGCAATAAACGATGTTTCGAACGTTGCGATACCAGGGATGCTCTCTTCTTGAAGGGACTTAAACCACTTCCAACCTCCCGTGAAAGAATCTACGTGAACAATATTATTTTCACATCCTCATGATCGACCTCCTCCAGGTCAAAAAAAGCATTAAACCAATCCAAGTGTTGTGGGGAAGAGGTGTTTCCTTCGGCATCGTATAGCTTGATCCTATGATTATAGTTTTTGGGAAAATCATGTAGTTGGGTTGGTAAGGCAAGAGGGATTAATATAGCGGCCATAACTCTAGGGGGGCTTGGAACTGGCTGGATGATATGAGTGGGGATTATAGTAGCTCATGGGGTTTTTTATGGTATCAAATATTTAAACCTCTTCTCATAGAATACTATCTCATCCACGTAGGTTTTTGATTTAGACCTGAACAGGGTTTGTTCGAACAGTGTATCGAAATCAAGGTCATCGATGCTTTGTACTATGTCCTTGGGTAAGTATATGTTTATGTCTAGGTAATAGAACATGTCTGGTACCTGTTACTTTTCTCTGTGAAGAATTTTCTCAGGATCAGGCATGGGCCCTACAGGGTCTGGTTCAGGGTTGGCTCTGGTATAAACTTTCCTTGGAGCTAGGATTTCTGATTCACTATTCTATGCTACTACTATTATTTATTGGAGTTGTCAGGGTAAAGGTTCAACCAATATAGATGTCTGACCCATTGTTACCCTCATGGGTCAAAACTACATCTTTAGTCATTCTCCCAGGGAATTTTTTAATAAATTCCATCCCCGACAATGATGCCAATATGTTAGCACTCTTTAAATTCATTTGGCTGAGAAAAAAAATGAAAAAGGTAACCTGCAAACCAACTTTAAGGATGGAAACTATCCTTTCCAACCTAGAGAGGGATCTCCCTTTGAGACTTAGTCTCTAATAGATAATAACTTTGAATCACTATCTAGATTGATGTGTTTGTGGGGTATTTCTGGTTGTGCTGGCAAGGAAATACAAAATCTTGGGCCATGGAGTCAATTTATTGAAAGTGAGAGAAGTAAATGACTTGCTGATTAAAACTTTGAGAGGATAAAGGCCAAGTAGGCAATGTTCTTTCAGTTCAAATTTCATTATGTGTGGCGAAAGAAAGGGTGCATAAAGCAACTCAAAGCACCATTAAATATGAAATCTAAATTACTTGGAAGAAAACATATGAGTTCAAATGGTGAAGTCTAGAGCACCGCACGATGAATTATAGACTTGTTAAACATTCCAATTTAAATAGAGTAAAGACATTAATATACAAAGAACATGAAGCACATACATAGAAGAGATCACAATACATTATACCACCACCATTAGAATCTTTTCGTCAAATCCTTAGGACTTCTGCATTATATTTCAATCAGTTTCCAAGATTACATTCAATAGTCTATTGTCTACACTAATTTTCCAACCAACCTTGCTTACATTGAAGAAAAATAATATATAGAGAAAATTGTGCCCCTTGGGCTACCATGCCTTGAATTACTTCTCCTGGAATTTTGGTTCTGGTTATTCCCTCCCAGATGACCTTTCAAATGGAGCATACTAAAAATGGAAATCCAACTGCACAAAATCATGTCATAACCGACGTCTTTATCATGATTGTTCGATCATCATTAAGATTCAATAATTAGGAGGTGATGCATTAGCGTTTCCCCTTTGGGTGGTTACCGAAATGATCGAGTGCACTGTCAGAACTCTGCCACCCAGTGTAACGAGCTCTGGTGGTTGCCATGCGATCATTGGCTGTAGCATGCATGTGGAGAGTTGGTATGGTGGACACCTGTGGGCTTTTGCTCAAGATTTCCAGGTGGTGATGACGGTTGAGGGTCCATGCATATCCTTCAAAATTGTCACGCACTTCACCCACACTTGTCCCTCTCGACAGGAGGGTTTACATCATCTGCACTACAAATATTCACCGCATGGACGCCTATCAGAATTCTCGTTTCTCAGAAGGAGATAGGACACAAGGGGATGGAAATTTTTGTGCCACATTCAAAAAGAAAAAAAATGGGATCATGTCAATCATGCCTTTGGTCCCACCTGCAATCTCAATATTCTAAGTGTTTTCCTGAGAGACCAGTTTCTTCTTGTCATATTCTTTACTTTTCTCCATAATAATGCATTCCCATTTAGATTTGTTTGAGTGCTGGCAAGAGTCTCAAGTGAAGTGCTCCCCGATTCTCCTATGACGTCCTCTTCTCTTCACACAACTAAATGATCACATCTTGCGCTTCTATTAGTTTCCTTTTGAGTTAGTTCGCATTCCCTTATCGACTCTGTGATGTTGTTGTTTCGACAATCCCTTCTACTAACTGTTTTCTCAATTCTTTGTTCTCCTGGTACAATTCGACAATAGAGAGTTGTGCTTGCTTCAACTATTGTGACAGATCCTGAACCTCCATGTTTTTTGTGCCTGACCTTATCCATCTCTCACTAATTCCCCAGCTTAAACCTTCGACAGGTTCTAGCCGAACAACACGCATGAGTAACTTCTCAACAACATATTGGGCATGCGCTTTGTCTAGATCTTGGGTCTCCTCGGGCTTATTGATCAACCTTGGCACACCTCTTTTCTAGGGTACTAGCTATTGGGATTACAATCCTTCTGTTTTATTTCATTTTCCTATGGCCTCCTCCATTCTTTCCTCCGCACTGAGAGATGTTGTTTCCCCCATAGGTAGCGGAAGATCTCCTTTGGGGTCCCTGGGGTCCCTGGGGATGTTGTCTAAAATTAGCAACACATTCCAGTATTTGTAAATCTATCCTAATTCCTCCACTATAAACAACTTAATTAATGATATATAGAATAATTTCTTCCTCGACTGGTCTACTTCAGCCTGGACGTTGTCTGCCATTCCTCCTAGGCTTTGGTGCAAGAAGAAGGGTTAGTTCAAAGCCCTTTTTTCTATGAAATGCATTAATATCCTAATGTGATGTGGGTGTATTCTGTCAAACCTTTTTTCACAGGTGAAATACCTCCTAATCACCTTTAGGATCTTTTGAAAGGGCTCCCATAGATACCGAATCGAAAACACTCGCTCCGATTTTCCCATTCAGGAAGTTTGGTTTGAAGAATTCTTCATAGTATAATATGCCTAAAAGCATGCCCTTACACCACCTTTCACTGCGTGGAGGGATATGTGTCGCGGCTGATAGGTTTTTCTCCGTCACCTGGAATGTGAGTCCTGCAATGATTGCGCATAAACCATTAAATCTGAGAGAAAATTTTTCATCCAACTTCGCGTTGTATCCTCAAATTTTCTCGCAATAGCGCATACATCCATCTTGTTCAAAATATGACCTGACATTCAGGTCTTCATTGATTAATGCCAAGTCCCGAGGTTCGGGCCTCACAACTCTCCCACTTTGTGCCCCTTTCCTTATGTCTTGGGATGTTGTTGTGATGCAAATGTGTATTTGTTTCACATGTGCACTTGAATGAAGGATGGACACCCTCCTTAGGAAAAAAATGGAGAATGATATACTTTGTAGAGACTTGTTCGAGTGACAGTGGTGGAAGCTTTGCGTGACAAGAAAAAATAAATCAAGGAGTTCACTACGTGGCCGCTAGATGCTATGAAGACTTTTAGCGCAGAAGAAGGCTGACACTACGATAAATGATGATAGCAAGCTCGTCGCAGTAGGGGAGCGCTACAAAAATTTCTTGCATGGTGGAAAGGCACTGCGAATTGAACAAGCTCACAACATAACTGATGGAAATTGACCTTCCCACAACGAAAGGACCTAGGAATTACAGAAAAAATCACAGAAAATGCACAGACTCGGATGGTAAGGGAGAAATACACAGGGATATTTTTATTTATAATTGAACGAGTAGGGGGTGGAATCATGGCATAGGGTCTCGAATCCATGGTGAAAATAAGTGTTGAAGTAGGCTGAATATTTACACAGTACACTCACATGACGAGTACACTTCAAAGTGTGTAAAGTACATATGATAAGAGCTGCATAGTATACTGTGATTTATTAACCTTTATGACTTCATAATTAGGTGATGATGGTTGTTATACTTGTGGATGTGACCTTTACATTAAAAACTTTCCTCGACCTCTAGAATGTAAATTCCCTCTTTCTGACTTGACTTGAACTTTTGAAAAAAACACCTTTACAATCCACACATGGCTAATTATGACACCCTTTCCTGACTCCAAGAGCCACACCGACCGCTTGCTAACTTCGACCCATTCATTTTCCAATACCTGACCTCACATGCTTCGACACATGGACCATGAATCATCTCGGACTAATCTAAGTGATAAAATAATGGTGCTAATAGGTAGGTAACCTTGAACCCAGTAGTTGACATCTCCTCATTGGTCATTGACTGGGGGGTTTCCCTTATGTTTGATGGGAATAAATCTATTCACACATTGCCATTCATGCAGTGTCTTGGATTTAATTATCCTTATTGGTGGTTTCCTCCCCTTTATTGGAAAATTTTCTTATTGGATGATATTTAGAGGGTCTCTTTCATGCACTACTTGAATCTGATGCATGCGAGAGACACATACGTTCATTGGTTTTTGAACATCCTATTCGTCCGAAATCATAATCATAAAGCTATTGCTTTGTACCTCATGTTGACTGATGAGAGATTCCCTAATGCTCTCCTTTCAATAAGTCTCTTTCCATCAAATTCATCTCATCTATTCTGGAAATGAGACCTAGAGTCCTATGAGTACCTAGAGGCTTGTAGTCATTAGTGGTAGGTTCTCCTACCATCGAAAGTTGGGAATAAATCAATGTCTTCTGATCAATGGATTCTATAAGCATTCGACCTCAACACCCTTATTCACAATTGTAGAATGTAATCGGTGCCTTGATACCTACTTTCATTATCGATAGGTTGTCTCGCCTTTTTTAATGGTATACCTTAATGATCGGTAATCAAACAAAGTCTCATTGTGTTCAACCTCAATTCCTCTATTCACATGATGTAGACTTGTACCTTTGGTAGATAGTTTAGAATACCTCCAACTTATAGTGGAAGCTTTCCTAATTTGTTGTTGTCTTTCATTGGACCAATACCTATATGATTATAGTGATAATGGAAGATCAGATTGTACTCCATTGTATACAAATATCTTCATACTGATTTTGAGACTAGATTCCACTGTGCCTTATTCATGACTATGACAACCTATGGCATATGTCTTATTTGTATTTCGTATTCATGACCATGAAAAACTCTTTGTTATATTTCCACATGGATTTGCAGTGTAATTCAGATTGGCAACCATGTGTACAAATTCATTATGGGTTTTAATATTCTCATGAGTAACTAGCACTTCCAGCTAAGTCTCCATTACTCCACTTCTGGGAATTATAATGTATTTCAGCCATTGCAAATACTCCTTTGACCTCACACATTAGGGGGCATCTGTTACAACAAATTTTGCCTCACCCCATGCAACTTGCTTGGATGACCTTTCCATCTCCCTATGCAGACTTGAAGTCCCTTTTTATACCCTCAAGATCCAAAAAAGAACATTTTTCCACATATATGCGTCCTATCAGTTAGACAACAAGTGTATACGTAGGTTTCTCCACTACATCCCACATACATCGGGTTTGGTGCTCAAAATTAAAAATTTTGTCGGGTTTCCATGCCATGTTACGAGATCCATGATCCTTGACCTTCCATATAGTAGAGATGCTCCGACTCAGCCCTTTAGTTCCATTTGAAGGCTATAAATTGAGCCATATCCAAGCCTTGTGAGAGAATTCAACTTTGGAGAGCAAAGACACTCTAGAGAAATTTCACTTCATATTGAGTCTGCATCCCCTTGTCCTTGAAATTCTCAATCCCTTGTTCAGTCCCCAAGCTCTTCCTTCTTTGTGATGGATAATATCATTGTATGATTTATATGAGCTTTCCTTTGATGGAGGATTGAAGTGGTGGAGGCCTAGCTGAAGGGACTTAGTTTCTCGGTTCCGATATGTGTTGTTATAGAAGTTTGTCATCTATATACTTTTGTTGATTATTTTAATAGAAATACTCTTTTCTCATCCAATTGATATCTTGCAAATATTTGAATTATTATTCCATGGGCATATTTTTCATGTATGTGAATGGATTATGCTAATATATACTCTAACACTATATATTGTCACCATATGCTTGCGTATATTGGTTGTTGAGGACAAGTTGCAGGTATAAAGCTTTGATTTACGTGCTCAACGGTGGTCTTCATTGAATGTCTGGATGAGGTAGGCTCTTGGCCTTGTCTTGTTATCATTTCATCTATATAACATACTTGGGCTTAGAGTTGATTTTTGTGTGTCATTTCGTTTGTTGTGGTTTACCCCATGTCATAACGATATTTTTTTCATAATAGAATTGGCGACCATAGTGGGGATTTGATCTTATTTTCTGGGGTTTGGAGTGTTTTCTCCTTGATTTTATCTCTATTAGCTTGAGTTTCCTTGTCGCCTGATTGCTTGATAGTCTATTTTTTACTTTCCATCTAAGTTTCTTGTATTAACCCTTACCCTGGCAATGTTTTACTATATATACATTGTTTTTCCCTTGAAAAACATGTACATAGGTGAGTTGTCCTCCTGCAGGGTGCGTACATATGCGACTTTTTCTCAAACAATCACGTACATCGACTCTTCAATCTTGTTGGTTGACTTTGGTGTTTGCTAGGTGAGTTTTGTTGGTTTTTGAGTCTTCTTGGGTCTCTTGCCTAAGTGTTAAGTGCTTACAGAGTGATAGGAAATCTTCTTATTGTTGAATTTTTTGGCGATATTCTTTCTTATGATATTCTTCATTGGTTTTCCTTGCACATTGGTCTAAGTGTTTGATTCTTGGTATCCTGCTTGGATTGTCTTTTTTTGCTTGCAATAGGGTATGTATGTGAAGCTATTATTCAGTACTTGCATTTTATTTTCTTTATATTGAAAATACAAAAACATTTGCTCATTTTGCACTATGGAATTTTCTCTTTTAATTACTTTTCATTGATTTTGACACATCTGGAGAGATTGCATTTCATTGAAATCGTAGAGATTGCATTGAAAAGTTGCATTTAGAAGAATACCATTTCTTTAGAACTCAATATTAGTACATAGCAATGGTTTTATATTCTATTCTTTTATATGATGAGTCGTAATACCATCAGTTTCATGACCACACCTCTTAAGTAAGTAGAAGCCATTAAAAGTAACGTTGATTAATTAAAATTGATTAGAAACAATTTTATTTTCCAGGGTACACAAACAAGTTTAGGACACAGGGCCTTGGAATAGGATTTTGTGAGTAAACATCTCCAAGGCTATTAAACCAAAAATATGTGTCTGACCATGGAGTGGTGAAACCCATTGTGTAATTAGTGACATCATGAGGTTCTGCTCACACTAGAGTTGAGCATGTGGTCGTGCGAAGTTGGTTGCAGAGATATCCCTCTAATACTTTCTTAGAGTCAGAGATATTTATGGGGTTCTATTCATATTTGGGGGTCTTTCTAGTACCTTTACCTCTGTGAGAGGCAGATATTTCAAGATTTTGGGCTTTGTTATCCTACCCATATGGTGGATTGGACTTACGACTATTCGTCTACGCGTTACTTATATTGTGGTGACTCTAGTTGCTTGACATAGGTAGCCATAGAGGTTACTTGCAGGGGTTATTCTGCAAGTATCTTTAGTCAGATAAGGGTCATACAACACACAACCTTTATGGAGGATTATATCTCCGGGGGGATCTTACCGATTGCACTGTTAATCCCATGAGGTCACTTATAACTGATTCTAATACCTCCAATATTTTGAAGGGAGTCTAAGGCCCCTCTTGAGTGAGACATACCTACTCTAGTGAGGAAGGCCCCTTTTCAGCCATTATATCCTGTTTGTGTGCATTGGCCTTTTTTCTTTACTTTGGTGTGCTCTCTGATTGTTAGTTGGCCCTAGGATTTGGTTTCAAATATCGTGTTTTGAGTCATCATGGAGCAAGACTAGCTTCCTCACAGGTCTCATTGTTTTTTGAAGTTACCATTGCATCTTGAGTCTTTACTAAATTTTCCTTCTAAAAGGCATAGAGTTAATAAACATGGTACATATATCTCCACCTCCCAGACTTGTGATTATCCAGTTATGAGTACTGAGTCAAACCCGAATGTCACAAGGAGTCCCTCGATTCCTATAACTAATTTGATTAGTGGGATCCTTGCCTCTCCTTCATCCTTTCAGTCTCTAATCCATTTTATTTTGGTATGCCCAACATGACGTCGCAACTCTCATCCTCTATTCCAATGACTATTGTGAATCCTAGTTTTGTACCCGTGGAAATGGCTCCTCCATATGTTGCTCTCTCATTTGGTGGAGGCCATATTTCCCAAATGAATTCTACAATTGGAGGTTTTCTGCCTTTCTCTTCTAGGCCTAATCCTAGTCTCAAATCTCCTAGATGGAGTGCTCAACCGGGCGGACAAATCAATTCCTATATTCTATCCTTTATACCCTCTTCCTCAATGACGATTCTGACAAACACATTCATTATGGTGAATCCCCTCATGTCCTCTAGAGTTCTATCCAAAGGGATTCAATCTCACACTATGGGAAATCCCCATCCACGAGATCCTCTAGCTGGGGAAACATATATAACCCTCATTATATCTCTTCCACGAGAATGGTACCCATACAAACTTTTTATGAATCAGTTTGCAGGAGGATATTATCCTACCAGACAAGGCCATGGCATATACAAGAACCCTTAAATGCAATCCCTAAGTCCCAATCTTTTCTGGAAGCATGGGTTCAGATGCCACAACCCAGGCTTCATTTTCTATCCATGCTTAATCTTCTATATTTTTCAAAATTAATGAATGACCATGTGCATCACAATCCATCATGACCCCCTATCCCTACCAATCTTCCTTCAGAAATTCCAAAATTGTAAGGTAAGACTAGAGAGGATCCAGGTGATCATGTTACTACTTTTCATCTTTGGTGCTCATCTAATTCCCTTAATGACGATTCTATTCATTTAAGGATATTTCAGCGCACCATCATGGGAGTCACCGTGAAGTGGTACATTGAGATACCAGGGGGAGAATACAGAAAATTTAATTATATTTTTTTGGTCTTTCTCAACCACTTCTAGTTGTCAGTTCATTACAATGCCGACATAGAAATTTTTTTGGCCTTCCACCAAGAAAAATTGATGCATATCTCAGACCATATCCAGTAGTGGCATAGATGGAATAGGTTGATCAAATCTTACATTACTCCATATTTTCTATTGGAATGGTTCCTTAAGTCCTTATTTCCTTATATTTTGAAGGATGTCTCTACATCCTGAGTCACAACTGAGGAAGAAGATATTTTCAAAGCCCAACAATTGGACCTCATATATGCCCAATATGAGATTTTGTATGAAATTATTCCTGATGCACCGAGGTTGAACTATGACCCTAGACAAAATCCTAGACCTCATGCTGATGGAATCATAGGCTCCACAAATGCTAAGTCTACAGATTTGGTGATGAACCAGTTGAAATATTTGTCTCTAAGAAAACCTATAACAGGAAAAGCTTCGGCTTCGTCCTCCACTCACAATCAGTCAACAAATGTTCATTATGTATAGTCATCATCCAACCCAAATGGTAACCAACAACCATGAGAGAATAGAAGGAAAGGACGAGGTAATAATCGTAAGGTTGGGAAAAATAATAACAAATCCAAGGATGAGACTAACAATGATAGATCGAATACTAATTTTGGTGAGGTAAAGAAATAAAAATGGAAGGTGAGGTTTCCTTGTAAACTTTGTAAAGATGATCACCTTACCCACCTATGCCCCAAAATCAAGGAATCCTCGAGCCTCTTATCATATCCACCCATTGTGATTACAAATCCATTTCTACATAATGAAAGCATGGACTCGGGGGACTCCAACATCGTAAATACATCGAGTGAGAGTGAAAACTCCTCAACACATGAAGGTGGCCATATATGTGTCAACATGGTCAAGTCTCAGATTGATATAGCCACTCGATCTCATGATTATAGTTCTTAACAGACTGTTGTAGATACAGAGTATCCTCCTCTTCTAGAAACACCCTTGCAGATTAGAAATCTGGAACCTCCGCCTTGTATTCCAAAAGGAGAACTAAAACACTATGCCCATAATCCTAATTCTAGAGATTCCCATAACTATTCGATTGTTGAATATTTGGGTCAAACCCCTTGTGTGATGTCATATTTGGAGGTGCTATATATGTTTCCTTCACATAAGAGCTCCTTTTTATCTGCTTTAGGAGATCTAGACCCATTTGGATTGAAGGTTATTAAGTTCGATGTCATGGATGTTAGGCCTCACATACCTTACTGCATGGCCTTTCAAATCCATGTGGAGTACACGAAAATTACCATCAAACGCACTGTAATTGATGAATATGTTGTGACATGTGTGATGTCCCTAACTTTTTGGAAAGCCATTGGCTCTCTAACTCTATCCCAATATATGACTATGTTGACCGCTTTTGATTGGGATTGATTTTGACTCCATGGAATTGTTCCCACTTTTCCAATCTAGTTAGGTGGAAAGATAGTGGAGGTTGATGTCAAAGTTGATGATGTGCCTCTCAACGATAATTTACTACTAGGGTGTAATTTGAATTATGCCATGAAAAAAGTCATGTTGGCCATTTTCCGCACTTTGTGTTTTCCTCATGAAGGAAAAATAGTGACGATTGATCAATTATCCTTTGTGCACTCTAGTCCTAATGCATCACTTGGACCTTTGATCCCTGTGATCGACAATTATCAGTAGGAAACTGAGGATGTTGGTGTCAAAATGTATTCCTCTCTCATGGGTAGCTTTGATTTCGTGGCACCAATTCATCATATTCATGCCATTTCCAGTGAGTCTTTATCATTGATGAGGTTCATTCCTTTCCTTACTTCGTATTTCAATGACCCTTGGAACCTACCTTCCCCAAATATGTCATACAAAGTTCAGTCACACATTGGCATGGAAATGCCACTGTCAGCGACATACATTGTGTATCAGTATATTCTTGACACTATTGCCGACTCAGATCCTTTTGTATCGCAGAAGGACGAGGAGGATCCATTTCTAAAGCCCGTATGGGTCATCCAATATTATTGTCTGCATGATTACCTCAAAGATACTTTACCCTCATATGAATCCATCTTAGAGGCCATGTATGGTATTGATAGGGATTCAGACGATATGCATCATCACTCCTATTTCCTCCCAGATCTTGTTAGGATTGAATAGGGTGAATTTAGATCTACCTTGAGTGAGATGGTCGGTCACATTTTGGTTCCACTAGATACGTATGGTATTTATGATGAAGGAAACATGGACAATATTTATCCTACCATCATGATCGACATCTCTTGAGTTCTTGGAACAATTGATAATGTATATATTGGTGCAGATTGTTCACTTGGATAAATTCAGATATACATCGGTCTCTTCAAAACATTTTGTGATGTATTCTCTTGGTCATACAAAGAGATTCCATGGATCGACCCCAACATTTTAGAACATGATATCAAGACTTATTCGGATGCTAGACCTGTTCAACATCTTCTTAGAGATTTTAATCCTAGGAAGGCCCATGCTATTAAGGAAGAGGTAGAGAGGCTACTTAATGTTGGTTTCATCTACCGAGTTCCCTTGACTAAATGGGTGTCCAACACCGTTCCCATGAATTAAAAACAATGAACCATCCATGTATGTATGGAGTTTTGAGACATGAACAAGGCTTGTTCTAAAGATAACTTCCCGACTCCTTTCATTGACCAGAATATTGATGAGTGCGCATGAAGAGAAATATTTTCTTTTATGGATGGATTTTAAAGGTATAATCAAATTCAAATCAAACCTGAGAATCAACATAAGATGACATTTATTTTTCCTTGGGGTACTTTTTCATACCAGAAAATGATTTTCGGCCTTAAAAACGTCGGAGAAACCTTCCAACATGCCATGACATTTTATTTCACAATCTAAAGCATATTTTTGAATCTTACCTTGATGATCATGTTGTTCACTCTTGCAAGAGAGTAGATCACTCCACTCACCTTTGATTAGTATTTGAGATATGTCGTTAATATCACATTCGATTGAACCCTTACAAGTGCATCTTCTGTGTTAGGTATGGCTATATTTTAGGATTCTTAGTATCTGAGCATGGGATCATGGTAGATCCTATGAAGGTTGAGGAAATACTTTGATTTCCTTCCCCGTGCAACATTCAACAACTTTAGGGTTTAGAGGGGAAGTATAATTTCTTGCGTCGGTTCATAGTGAACTATGCCAATTTAACTAAGGGTTTCATACATATTTTGAAGAAGGATACTTCGTTTATATGGGATGATTGAGCCCAGGAATCCTTCGATTCTATTAATAAAGATTTGGTATCGAAACCTCTACTGAATCCTCCAAACTATAGTAGATACTATTTGATTTATGTCACTACATCCAAAGGGACGGTTGCTATGGTTCTGGTTCAGGAGGACGATGAGCTCCATGAGCACATTTTCTACTATATCAGTCGAAACCTTTCATCTTAGTGCAAGAAATTAATGTTTATAAAAATGATGGGAAATATTACCATTGCATGAAAAAATAATGCTTTAAGGACATTACCAATGAACCAAGAATATTGGATGTGAATGGGGTTAAGAGGAAAGATGAAAATACTTTCAAATGGGAAACTTCTCATCCAACTAAATATTGCAACACTCTTGAGTAACCAGAAGTTTATTTTATTGAATCATGGTTCCAAAGAAATGCAATCATATTTTGGGAACATCCAGCTTAGTTTTACTTCAGTACACTTTGGGAATTATCTTGATGTTGGATTACTGAGAG